>QANZ01007865.1:0-25322 GCA_003254925.1 Chamaecrista fasciculata
GTATTATCAAGTTTTTTTTTTTAATTTTCCGCTGCGCTCCCTCTGTGATTTCCCAACAAGTGATGTATCTTTCTTTATATAACTTTAAGGCTGATTTTCATTTTTTTTGTATACATTTCAGTATTTGGAAACACAATTTTATTTATTTTAAACTATGGACATTCTTATATAATCTAAACATATTCAAGGATTTTATTACCTTCAATTGATATGTAAGTTAGCTCAGTATATATAGATTGATAAGTGCCTCTCTATATATAAAAAAACATTATTTACATTGTGTGTTAATTCGGTTGGCATGAAACATGAAATTAAAGTAGGAGCGATTTGTTTACTTTTAAATTTATTTTTTAGTTACCTATTAGTATATTAATCATTATAAATTCAACTAAATGATGTAATACATACTACTGAACACTAGATCTGCAGATGGAGTCTGGTAGAATCAAAGATATTGCTCTATCTGATATTGATAAAATCATGAGGGAGAATGGGCGATCGTTGAAGGACTTTCTACCTATGCCTTTACCAAGGTCGCCACATGTTGCAAATACTACCAACCAACTCCTTATGGAAGAGGTTAACTACAAAACGGATGAGTTGAAAGTTCAATTGAATCAATATTTACCTGCACTGACTGATGAGCAGCGGATGATATTTAGAACCATAATGGATTCATGCTACAATGAAGCCGGTGGTTTTTTCTTCGTTAATGGTTTTGGTGGAACAGGCAAAACTTTCTTATGGAACACATTGACGACAGCAATCCGTTCTAAAGGAGACATAGTGTTGGCAGGTATTAATCGCATACACACATTATTTGTATTGGTATAAAATGTGTGTGCTTTGTCATAATATGTTGCAGATGGTCATTCAATTTACATTGTATCCAACTTATATTGATTCCTGCCAATGTTATTATTAAACATTAGAAATAATTCAAACAGTTGGTGTACATAGACTGTCGTTCGGTATGAAAGATAAATCAATAATAGTCATGTTTAGTTCTAATTATATACCATTTCACTATAGTCTGATTATTATTAAAAAATCAACTTACTTCAACTATAATTATTTGCTACAGCAACACTGAATGTCGTGTTCATGTCCGTCAAACTGTATAGCTTTTTTATTATCTTGATAGTTGATGTAGAAATGTATTTGTAATCATACATAGGTTTACATTTATGATAAATCAACATTATCTAGCCCAAAATATATATATATATAATGATTTTTTTGACTTACTTTAATTATTATCAAATTTATGTATGCCAATTGCACGTGTAAACGGTTTTTTTGGATGTTTATGTTCATTAGAAATACAAAATTCATGCCTAGATGAGTGCATTGGATATTTCACTTGCGTTTTTTAAACACTTTTTGTTGTGAATATAAACAGTTGCATCAAGTAGAATAGCATCTCAGCTATTACCGGGAGGACGAACTGCTCATTCTAGATTTGGGATTCTGTTGGAGTGCAACGAAGAAAGCACTTGCAACATATCACAAGGTAGTGACCTTGCAGAACTCATCATACAAACAACACTCATTATATGGGATGAAGCTCCTATGACCCATCGTTACTGCTTCGAGGCTCTTGATAGAACGTTGAGGGACATAATGAGATTTAAAGACCCTGACAGCTCTAACAAACCCTTTGGTGGTAAGGTCGTTGTTCTTGGAAGTGATTTCAGACAAATCTTACCTGTCATACCTGGGGGTACAAGACAAGATATAATCATGTCTTCCATAAACTCATCTTACCTATGGGATTCGTGCAAGGTACTAAATCTAACAAAAAACATGCGATTGCAATCCGGTACATCAGAACTTGAGGTTGAACAGATTGATGCTTTCTCCAAATGGATACTGTGTATTGGTGATGGTATGGTCCGAACAAATATAACAAATGACCAGTTCCAAGTAGAAATGCCTATCGACATCTTGGTCCCAAAAGCCAATGATCATGTAATGGCTATTGCAGATGCTATATACGGTCAATTACTAGAGAAGCATGGAGATGAAAATTATTTTAGGGACAGAGCTATTCTTGCACCTATACTTGACGACGTACAAGGAGTCAATGAGTTCTTGATTGACCGGCTTCCAGGTGAGGAAAAAATTTACTTGAGTTCTAACAGTATTTGCAAGCATGACGACAATGCCGAGATGTTGGCATAATTATATCCTACTGAAGTGTTTAACTCTATCAAAGCAACTGGCTTGCCCAACCACATTATCAAACTAAAGGTTGGAGCCCCTATAATGCTTCTAAGGAACATTGACAAATCCCTCAGGCTTTGTAATGGCACTAGACTGACCGTTTCAAGACTAGATGAACACGTAATAGAAGCTATTCCTCTATCAGGAAAGTCTGCAGGGAAGAAAGTTCTGATTGCCAGGATGTTGATCACACCTTCTAATGGTAAGATACCGTTCAAGTTTCAACGAAGACAATATCCATTGACATTATCATTTGCCATGACAATAAACAAGAGCCAGGGGCAATCTTTGTCAAATGTAGGATTATATCTGCCACGACCAGTGTTCACTCACGGGCAATTGTATGTTGCGTTATCTAGGGTTCGGTCTATATCAGGCATTAAGATACTCATTGCACATGAATCAAATGATGGATCATTAAGGATTACTGAAAATGTTGTTTACAGAGAAGTGTTTCAGAACCTAATGTGAACACAAATAAATTTGTAGCAAAAACGTAGTTTGGGAATGTATCTTTGAACGTGCATTGCAATTCAATATTTATGGTCATTGAAAGTAACTCTATACATGTACATGTAAAAAAATATGTGAGGATTGCTTTAGAAAAATGTCTAAGTGATAAGTGCTATAGTTAATGCTTTAAAAATAAATTGTAAGAATTGTTTTTGGGGAGTCTACCCGTGCATCGCACGGGTCAAAGGCTAGTAGCTCTAATTTAATCGCATATGAGTTGAATAAGAGAGATATTACCATATTCAATATATAATTATGGACTAATGATGAAACTTTTAGGAAATATTAAGGACCAAAATGAAACGAAACTTTAGATAAACATTAGGAACCAAAATAAATTTTCAACCTTAATATTATTATTATTATTTCTGATAAGAAGTTCTTGGTATTTCTTGGACTATTCTTGGTTCGTTTCACCTTGTCAACATGCAAGCACAAATAGTATCTTACTTGTATATATATAATAAGAAAATACTTAAAGATAACAATGATCGTATAGATATATGGATTGTCATTGAATATAAAAATGGATTAAGTAGACATGGAGAAAGAAATAATAAATAATAATCTTGATTATTAGATAAATGGTAGGGTAGTTGGCATGTGAATTTTGAATTATTAGCTTCAATCAAAATGTCTGAAAAGAAAGGTGTAGATTCCTGCGCAAATTAAAAAGGCCACGCCTCTTGAAGATATTGAATTTGGCTTTTACATTTGCAATATAGCCATATGCAAACTGACCAATTTTATGATAATGTTTGTACTAAAGTGAAAAGTCATTGGTGATTTTGAATTAGTACAAGTTTTCATCATGTATCATATGGTCCCTAGATTTTATTTATTTTTTCTTCAATTATGTAAAATTAAAGCAGAAAAATGGTCCCTTTGTTTTGATAAGTGCTTAGCCATAAATGCATATAGTACGAGTAACTTTTTATCTTCATGAATTTTAGTTACAATATAAATTTTTTTAAAAATTTGAAAAATAACAAAAAATTCTTTTTTTTTATTTTCTTCAAATGGATTGTTTTGTTAAGATTTTTAATTAAAGAATTTTTTTTATAATTTATAGTTATTATGTTTTATATTTGATCAAAATTAAAATGAATTATTACTATAATTAGAATAGTAAACAAATTTAAAAAATTACTGATTTCCTCAACAAAAAATATTAATAAAATAGGTTATTTGTAAAAAATAAAAAATTGAGAAAACCTACTATTTGGTTCTTGAATTAATACAGAGTCAACTAATCAATCCCTGGATAATCAAAATATACTACCAAATTCTTAAATTATTGTAATTGTCATCGATTTGGTCTTTAAGTCAAATTTAGAGACTAAAAGTAAAAATTTAATAACCAAATAGTATAAAATTAGTACAAATTTAGGAACCAAAAAGTATAAAATTAGTTCAAATTTAGGAACAAAATAATATTAATTTAGTATAAATTTTGGAACTAAAAAGTATAAAATTAGTTCAAATTCAAGGATCAAATAGTCACTAGGGACCAAATAATTGATAATTGAAATATTTCAGATACTAAATTGTGCATTTCGATTATATATAGACTTATTAGTTGGCTTGATGTAAAGTCAGGGATCAAATAGTAGCTTTTTTCAACAAAAAAAAATTAATGAGGCTTTTCATTACTTTCTAAAATACAATCAAATTTCTTTTTGGGTATAAAAACTAAAATTCAGAAAAAATTTATACGTTTTAACCTTATTATTATTTTTACTATTATATACTAAAGATAGTTAGGCTAATCAATTTTACAAACTCCAATTAGGGATGATCATGGGTAGGGTATGGGTAGGGTACTATGATACCCGGACCCATACCCGGATGTGAGCGGGTATCAAAATCAATCCCCATACCCATACCCGCTGGGTAGTCTAATCCCCANGGTATATGGGTAGGGTACGGGTTGGGTACCACCATACCCGAACCCGTACCCATTAAGGATGGGTACGGGTTTAGACCCATACCCATAAGGTAAATTTCAGGGTCCCCATTGGATATGGGTATTTTGATCATCCCTAACTCCAATTTACTATTTGCCAAGCTGTAATTCAATATATATAGAAATATCAATCCAACTTTATTTGGTCAAGACAAAAATTAAAGGTTACCTTATGTCTTTTTCCTTGCATTGATTAACGAGAAATATCAATGACTTATAAATTTGTGTATAATATAAGTAATTGAAAAACTTTAGTGTTATTATTATCATTTAGGTTTTCTCAATCAAATGACTTATGCTAAAAGTATTACTAAATTTTAAAAATTAACAAATACTAAAAAAAAGTTAACAGTTAATATTATAGAATTTTGTGAAAGTTTCCATTTTTAATACATGTTCAACTTTGAAAGCATAATGATGTTTCTTCACTAATTTTGGTTAGAAAAGATCTTATAATTGAAGTATCACTATTATTTAACATTTAAAAGGGTAAGATTGCAACAAAAAAAAAAATTAGCTCTGAATACTAAATAAAGAAGATTTTATGAAGGCTTAATCTTTCAACAAGTATTAAAATAATATTTATCCATTTGCCTAATATTACAGCCATGTTTCTTGTCGGAGGGAGTTGAAATTATTCTAGTATTTTATTTTACAAGGATAAAAATTTTACAAAATCAGGTGTCTCAATATTAAAATAGTAAATAAAAATTGTGAAGTACCAACTTGAAAAATAAAAAATCAGCAATCAAAGTATGCATTTTGAGTAAGAATACAATTTGGTCCCTAAAAGATTATCAAGATAACAGCTTAATCCTTAAAAGATTAAAATACAGCATTAGTCTCTATAAGATTAAAGTGATATACTTTTTAGCCCTTGAAAGATTAAAGTGATATATTATTTAGTCTATAATTAAAAAGGACTAATAACTTAATAAGCAAAATATTTTTGATCTTTCAAAATTTAAGTTGTATATTTTAATCTTTTAAGGACTAAGTTATTAGTTCAATAATCTTTTAGGCACTAAATTATATGTTTAAAGCAATTTTTTTATCTTATAAAATATATAGTACATTTTATTGGAAGACGCAAAAGTCAACCATATATTCCATCTGTAACAAAGCTGGAAAACATAATGTGATGGCTCAACTCTCAAATATTAAATGGATATTTTTATTTTTTCTTGAAGTATAAAATTGACATATATGTCTGTTCTATCGTTTTTTATGGTCTTTTCAAGGGCTAAAATCTCTAGCAATGGATTAGCTAAAGTGTAAATTATTGAAGTAATTGATCTGACCGTTCAATAAATCAATACAAGAGAAAGTATGATTATTCAACGGTTATAATTTACATACTTTAATTGACTCCTACTTCAGCATAACTGCTGCCAAAATTTCTTATGGGTCTCTAAACTTATGTAATGGTACGAAATAAGAGAAAATTTATTATTTGAATTTAAATTTATATTGAGAATAAATTAATTTTTAAAATATAACAATTGTTAATAATTAAATTTTTATAGTGTTGAATTTTAGAAGCCAAATATTCATTAATAATAGAGAAATTTATTTGATCATGAATTTACTCATTGAAAAAGGATTGTGAACACATGGCTTAAAAAGGATTGTGAGTATATTATTTTTTTTTGTTGCCAAGGTATCTCCCAGCCTGATGGACTAAGGACTAATTCTTTGCGGATCTAAGCTCCATTTAAGAATTTGTCGCTGGTCAATTGGTTACTGGCTTACTGCATATATAAGGCGGAGATCGAACCCCTGACACTTGCTTAAGCGATCTAGTGAGCTAACCACTAGACCAATCATGTGAGTATATTATTTGTTTATGTCTCACTTGAGATAATTTTTTCCTTTTTTGGAGCTCTCCATTTTTTTTATTTTTTTTCACTATTTCAATTGCTCATTTTTTTAAGTGTTGAAAAACTCATATAATATTATTTTATCTCCCTCTTTAAATTCTTATTTCGCATATTAGTTGTCCAAATTTATAAATTCTGCAATATGTTTTGTTTGTCGAATATTTTTATTTAGTTTTTAAATTTAAATTGATTTTATTTTTTTATTTTTAAATTTATATTTTTATCTTTAAATTTATATTTTTTATCACTAAATTTGACTTAAAATTCAAATTATCAAGATTTGCTATATTAAGAATTGACTCTTTAATTCAATACAAATTTAAAATAAAAATACATTGTCTACAAAAATAAAAAATTTCCATTTCAATGTGAATATATCATATCCATTTTTTTATCAGCCAGAAAATATATATCATGTCCCTATGTCAGTCATAGGGTCCGGTAGGTATCACTATCCTTAACTAATGTACAGTACTGTCTTCAGTTTCTTGTTTCTAAATTTTTTTTTAAAATTATGAAAACAAAAAAAAAAAGTTAAAGTGGCAAACTGATTACTGTGACTTAAATATTATTATCATGTCATATATATCTTTGTCAAAGTTTCAACTTTAATTAATCATATGAATGAACAAAACGATGACTACTGTTATTGTTGAAAGTTAGGTAAGATTATCTTCTTCATTAATAAAGTTTTGAGTTATTCTCAATTTTGTCTTAATAATAATAAATCTAATTTCATGACCGATGTATAAAAAAATAATTTTTGAAGAAATTATAACTGAAACTGTGAAATTATTATTTGCATATGCTGTATTGAATGATAAAATTAAATGAAATATTAAAGACATTTTATTTTGGTGAAGGCATTTTCTAGGAACATAAGTCTCATTAGTTGAGTTTTTCTATCATATCCTCTTTTTTCTATTTTTTCGTTTTTTCTCAATTAATTTCTTTTGTGATATTCGACTTTTCAAAAGTAAAACGATAATCTGTTTTTTGTTTTTGTTTTTTTTAATAGCCAAATAAATAAATTATGGGTTTTTTTAGTAAGTTGAGACGCAAGAAAAAGACGAACCGAATGTTCTACATTTCTTCTCTACATTTTTTGGTGCATTTTAGAAATCTATCAATGAAGATAAAGAAACAAAAAATACAGGTCTCACATATTAATTATTTTGTGGGACTCACACTCTTTCTCTCTATTTTTTTTTATCTCTTTAAAGTAAAAAAAAATTATAGAGAATTCACCCATAAGAAGTCACTTTCACCTTAAAATGACAAAAATTATATCTTCAAAATTTTCAATTTTTTTGAAGTTATTTAATTTCACGAGGTTGGCATGCTTCAAAACATTACTTGATATTTGTCCTCATTTTCACATTTGTGTATTTTTTTTTACATTTCAGAAAACAATTTTAATTAACAAGAGAAAAGAAACCGTAAAAAAAATTAAGCAAATATTTTTTATTTAGTCAAATACATAATAGTAATTTACCCATAACTTTTTATCCTTTTCACCTTTGTGTAATTTTTTTGTTACTTTTTAGAAACTACTAAAAGAAACAAGAGAATATTTTAATTCAATTAAATAAATCATAAGAATGATAATTTTAAAAGTAAATTAACAGTTGACTTTTTAAAAATTATTGAGTTGATAATTTAATATTTAAACAAATTAAATAATATATTTTTTAGTTTACAAAAAAAATTAAAAATATATTATTTAAATATTTTTAAATTTGAATTATATATTTAATATTTAGAGATTGAAGTATCAATTGAATAAATTCTTTAAATTTAATTTTTTTACTCTAATTCCAATTTATTCTTATCATGATGATGCACTTTTTTTTTCCTGATGACCTTTTTTTTTAATGTTATTGGTTTTCTCCCGTCTATCCGTGTAACGGTCTAACTAAAAAATAATTTCATTCGGACAACAGTGACAAAATGATTGTGTCCTCCTAACAATGACGACTCTAAAAATCAAACTTGGATTCTCTCACTTAGGGTGTAACTTGTCAACCACTACACCAAACACTTGTGAGTTTGTGATGTCCTATTTTCGTGTGCTGCGTTGGTGGTAAGTGGTAAGAGAAAGGAGCATCAAGTAGGACCAAATTGAGTCTTTTAATTATTATAATAATTATAAAGATATTATATATAATTTTTAAGTTCTAGGTAATAATCATTTTAAAAAACCAAAAAAGTAAAAATCTCTAATCTACCGACACAGAGAACGATAGCATGCGGGCGGATCCACAAAAGATAATCATAAAGAAGATCGGACGGCTATGATTTGATCAGATGTTGCTATCAAAAAGTATAAAGTAACGACAGATTTGAAAAATAAAGGATGATGATTGATTGTTGAGTCCTTCACATCACAATTTGGTGTTATTACTGTTTGGCATTTTTTTTCTTCCAAAGGTTCCTTTTTTCTTTTAAATTTTTTCCACCAAACAAAGAATATTGAACTAACACTTTCCCGCCATCATAGGAATTAAAATAGCAATTTTGTGCAGAAAATATATATATATATATTTATCTATTTTTTATAAAATAATGATAAAAAATTAATTTTTATGACTGTGTTTTTAATCAATTTAATTCTTTGATTAATCCTGATAAGAACAAACTAAAGTGAAAAGGTTAACGTGATTTTAAAATTTAAAATAAATTAACAATTTAATCTCTTAAAGATTACTGTATTAATAATATTTTTGAAAAATTAAAATATAAATTTTAATCTTTGGTACTAAATTGTAAATTTTTGGGGACTAGATTATATATTGTTTCTCATTACTGGTTTTTAATTTTAATTTTCATATTACAAAAAATATTACCCATATATATACTAGAAGAGGGACCAACATGTATAATTTTTGGTATGAAGTATATATTTTTTTTCTCATTATTGGTTTTAAATTTTGTTTTGAATATTGTACATCATAAAAAGTATTATCCATGCATATATTGGAGGAGGGACTAAACTGTAAAGTTTTGATAATTGAATTATATAATTTTCCCTATTTTGAATTTTGTTTTTATATTTTTACACCACAAAAAATATTACTCATATATATACTAGAGGAGGGACCAAACTGTAAATTTTTTGGGAATGAATTATATATTTTTTCCATTATTGTTTTTGAATTATGTTTAGAAATTTTTACACCACAAAAAATATTACCCATATATATACTGCAGGAGTAGGGATGGCAATTTATATCCTAAGTTAGGATATCCGTCCGTATCCATCCGAAAAAATATCCGGTATCCGTCGGATACCGGATATCGGATACGGATACGGATAGTGAAAATTAAATTTTTTTCGGATATTGGATGGATACGGATATTGCCCTCGGATACCCTATATCCGTCCGAAATGAACGGATATTTAGGGTATCCGATATCCGATACCCTATTACTTATTTAATTTTTATATTTTACTTTTAATTTAACATTTTATATATAAATATTTAAATTTATTTAATTATATTCATATATATTTTTTTAAAGAATCATATTTTAGTTATTTATATTTAATTTTTTATTTTAAAAAATAAATTTAAAATGTAAATAAATAATAATTTCATTTAATTATATTAGTTGGCGGATAATGGATATCGGGTACCCGATATATCCGATTTATAAAATAGGATATCCTATCCTATATCCATACTTTTTCGGATATTTCGGGTATCCGTCGGATACTGGATATCGGATAGGGTGCGGATACGGATATTAATTTATCGGATACGGATAGGGTACGGATATTGGATAGGATAAACGGATACGGATACGGATAGTGGCAAAACCACCGGATATCCATCCGTTGCCATCCCTATGCAGGAGGGACCAATGTGTATATTTTTGGATTCTGAATTATATATTTTATTTCATGGACCAAAATGTAAATAATATGGAGTGAATTATTTTATTTTAAATTTTGACGCTAAAAATATTATTAATATAATTGAAAAATAGAAGAAGGATAACTAATATATCAAAAATGATATATTTTAATGACTCGAATATTGACTTGTTGAGTTAGTATAATTTCAAGGACTAAAATAATTTTTTAAGTAAATTAATATAAATTATATGTGTGTGTGTGTGAGAGAGAGAGAGAGAGAGAGAGAGAGAGAGAGAGAAAAGAAAATAGTCGGAAATGATTGGTGGAGAGATAAAGTTAAACGTAATAAATGAGGTTATAGTTTTGTTAAATAATTTTTTATATTTAGATTAGAGTATAAGTAATTTTTTATATTTGGATTAGGTAGATATTGGAATGATATTGGGGTTATATTGGTGAAAAATATTGGAGTGGATGATATTGACAAAATAAACAGTCAATAACATTGAAGTTCCAGTATTATATTGGTACTAGAAAATATTGGAGGGACAAAGGAGACTTAAAGGAGATTGAAGCGCACCCTAAATTATATATTTCAATCTTTTAGGGATTAAATTGTCAAATAGATGATGTTTTAGAGATTGAATTGGTAGTTTACTCTAATATTATTTATATATTTATTAGGGTAAATTACACATAAGATCCCTTTGGTTTGGCCCATTTATAGAATGGGTCCATGTGGTTTAAAGCATGTGGTTTACTCTGTTAACAAAAAGGGTCCTGAGGAATATTTTCGTTCAAAATTTGACGGAAATCTTAGCTAAAATACTATTTTAAGACTATAACTATTAATTTTTATACGTTTGACTCCTTATTTGTATGAAATTTGACCGAAATCATAGCTAAAATACTATTTTAAGGTCCTAACTATACTATTACTATGAAACTTTTTTTTTTTGTGTCCAAGTCTTCCTCTCATACAAATAGGGAGTCAGAACATAAAAATTAATAATTAGGGTCTTAAAATAGTATATTAGCTAAGATTTCTGTCAAATTTTGTACAGAAATATACCTAATGACCCTTTTTTATTAACGGAGCAAACCACATACCATTATTTGCCACTTTTTAAACCACATAGACCCTTTCTGTAAATGGGTCAAACCATACGGACCTTCTTTATAATTGACTATATTTATTATAATGTTCAAAATATAGAGTACATTAATAATTCGGGTTCCTAAAAGATTATAAAGTTGATAACTCGATCCTAAAAGACTGAAATACATAATTTAATCCTTAAAAAATTCAAAAAGTATAATCTTTAATCATTGAAAAAATTAAACAGCCTAAACAGCATACTCTTTAATCCATAAAAAAAAAAGATTAAAATATATATATCTTTTGAATTTTTTAAAAATTAAACTATATATTTTAATATTAAGTCATCAACTCTCGATCATATTTCAAAGAAATCTATACTCCAAACGGAGCCGAACCATAACCCTCCATCTTGCTATTCTTCATTTTGTTTGGATTCCGAGAAAAAGAAGGAAAATGGATTGAAAGGTCCATGTTACCAAAGTATCTGACATAGCTTATGGATCGAAATCATAATACCAAGGCATTAAATATGAGGGGTCCATGCATGTAAGTAATTTTTTTTTATTTTATTTTTTTAAATAAATGTTACTCAGATTTCTTTGGTGGTTAACATATATTTTGATGAGTGTGATAATTGAGCTAAAGATATACTGCTTCATATTAGGTATGCACACGGATCGGGTCATGTCGAGTTTCTTACGGACCCGAGACCTAACTTGGTTTGGATCCGGGTCCAATTGAGCCATTTACTGTTTTTTTAAATATTTAATTATTTATATGTATAATATATATTTTAAATTTTTTTTATATTTATAAATACTTAATGAAATATCAATTTAATGATATTTATACTAATAAAATAATTTAATATTTATTTTTTATTGATTAATCAATAATAAATAATAATACATATACATATTATTTATTTTGTATGATAAAAAACTAATTACTTATAAAAAATATATGTATTTAAAAAAAAGAAAAAGAAAATAAATATACCCAGGCCAAGTCGGGTCTAAGGTACCAAAACTCGAGACTCGACCCGGGCGATTTCAAAAAAAGAGACCCGACGAGACCAAATTTGTTCACCCCTACATCATATCCAAAATCAAGTATCAAACTATCAACAAATGTTTATTAGATATCAGTTAGGGGTTGGATTAGGGATGGCAATTTGGGTGGGTATTTAGGATACCCATCCGAATCCACCCGTAAAAAATATCCGATATCTGTCAGATACTGGATATCGGATAGGGTACGGGTATTGAAAAATAAAAAATCAATTATCCTGTATTCGTCCGAAATAAACGGATAGTTAGGGTACCCGGTATCCGATACCCTTTAATATAAATATTTTATTATATTTTATAAATTTTTTATTATATTTTTAATTAATGGATATTGGATATCGGATATCGGATATGTCCGATTTTTGAATTAGGATATCCTATCCTATATCCATTATTTTCGAGTATTTCGAATATTTAGGGTACCCGTCGGATACCGGATATCGAATACAGATAGGATACAGATATTGGAGAGAATGAACGAATACGGATACGAATAGTGATAAAATTTAGGGTATCATATTTGTTGTCATCCCTAGGCTGAATTATAAAATTGAAACTATAGGGATTCAACTAAAAATTAACCTAAATTGTAGGGACCAATACACTAATAAGTATACCATAAAATCAATATTTAGTTTATTTGAAACTTTATTTATAGGAAGCATGGACACTGACAAGGATACGGGACATGACACGAATATAGACATAACAATACGTTAAATTCTTAAAATTACACGACACGACACGACATATATTTATATATATAAATAATTAAAATCCATTGTAAATAATTAAAAATTCATAAATTTTGATGAAAACTTTAAAAATTACAATATTTGTCCATAAAATATGTCATATGTTTCATTATTTTATATTGTTTATCATGTTAAAGTCACAAAAAAATTTGATTTTATATTCTGACACAAACACATATGTGACATGATGATATGATACATTCTTAAAATGAAGTGTCTATGCTTCATAGTTTATGTGTGTGTAAAATTAGTAAGTTGTTGAATTGACAATAATTTAATATAAAACATTAAAAGAGAGTTTGTAGTAATTTAGTATTAAAATATTTTCGACGTTAAAGTGAAGCAAATTTTAATTAATTTTGAAAATAAAGAGAAAACTTACTATTTGGTTCCTCATTTTTTACTAAGTCAACAATTTGGTCCCTTATTTATTGAAATAGATCACCCAGTCTCTCATTTATCATAATCGTCAACAGTTTAGTCCTTCAGTTAAAATATCTGTTAAATTACTTAATGACGTGGACGTTAAATACTTATATGTTGCTGTTAAATGCCACTTTGACATCCTAGTCACCTAAATCAACATAATCGGATCAACAAACACAATTAAACTGGTCTAAAATTGAGTCAGACCCAAATATTTGTATTATACGTGAAGCTTCCATAATGCATAAACTAATGAAGTATTCCCAAATTTCAAACGTTAGGTGATCCCAAATAGTTAAATATATAACATTTAACGTGTCACATGTGCACTTAATAACTAGGTCATTAGTTTCAGTAACGCAGATATGTTACAGGGACTAATGAGTTGGCATTTGTAATTTTTGAGGGACCAAATAGTCTATTTCAAAAATAGTAGGTTTCCTCTAAACTAAATACATAATTAATTTTAGGTCAAAGTGCGAATTTGGTCTTGTAACTTTGCTCAAGTTCCCAAATCAATCATATAACTTTTTTTGTCTCGAATTTGGTCCTGTAACTTTGCTCAAGTTCCCAAATTAGTCCTATAACTTTTGTTGTCTCGAATTTGGTCCTGTAACTTTGCTCTAGGTCTCAAATCGGTCCTATATCTTTTTTTTGTCTCAGGTTTGGTCCCATATGTTTTAAAAACCTTCCACCATTAGTCCTCCGTCTATTTTAAATTACAGTTTAGTCCTAAAAACTTCAAGTCCCTTTCACTTTAGTCCCTGACTATCAAAATGAAAGTGAAAGAGCATTCCTGAAGATTCTCAAACCTTATATCTTGACCCTTAATCCATGAATTCTTCATGAAATAGAATAGAAATGCAAAAACAACCCAAATTAAAGCAAATGACAGAGGGACCAAAACTGAAAACGCAGAAAATTTAAAACCCACCAGAAAACGCAGAAAATTAAAGCAAGTGAGATTTCATTTCATGAAGAATTCATGGATTAGGGACCAAGATGTAAGGTTTGAGAATCTTCAAGGATACTCTTTCACTTTCATTTTGATAGTCAAGGACTAAAGTGAAAGGGACTTGTAGTTTTCAGGACTAAATTGTAATTTAAAATAGACGGAGGACTAACGATGAGAGGTTCTCAAAACATATGGGACCAAAACTGAGACGAAAAGTAATTTGAGACCTGGAGCAAAGATACATGACCAAATTCGAGACAAAAAAAGTTATAGGACTGATTTGAGAACTTGAGCAAAGTTACAGGACCAAATTCGCACTTTGGCCTTAATTTTATATTCATAAAATATTTATGAACCCTAATATTTGCTTGATAAGATTATAAAAAGGTGGACTGCTAGCAGTTCTAAATCGGTGTATTTAATGTCTCTCCAAATTTCTTTGTCCCATGATTTGAAGTAAACCTAATTAATTGAGATTTTTCCAAAGATGCACCTGGACTTGTTTCTGGTCTTTCTTCTTCACTTTACCGTAATTATAGGCTTAAATGCAAACTACCCCCTCAACTTAAGGGCTTGTGCAGATAACCCCCTAATGTTTAAATTTTAACTGAGAAAACCCTAAACTTACAAGGTTGTGCAAAAAACCCCCTTCCATCCACTTGCTGTTAGTTTGGTGTTAACTGTTAAGTTTTGCCAAATCAGATTCCATGTCTGATACTTAGCTCTATATATACATTATAATATGTTATGTGACAAACTATTAAATTTTAGCCAAAAAAAAAAAACGAAACTATTAAATTGAAGAAAAAAGGGGAGAGAAATTATATTATCTTGAAAGAGTAAACTAGCAATTTGGTCGCCGAAAGAGTAAACCATATAAATATTGTGACATTTTCTCTCTTTTGTTCTAAATCAAGAACAGATAAAGGAACCAAATCGGAATAAAAAAAAAACAACTACAATCACATATAGGAAACATCTCTGCCAAATAAACCTTGGAGACCAAAATCACCGATTCAGATTCCATATTCTCGCCTTGTTCGTTGAATTCTTCTCTATCGCTTTGTATTTGATTCTTGGATGATGATTGTGAATTTGTGATCGGTGAATGTGTTTTTTTAGGTCGAAGGGCCTTATCATAATTTCAAGATAAAGTAAACTAATAATTTGGTCCCTGAAAGATTACCAAGCTGACAACTCGGTCTCTGAAAAATTGAAATGTATAATTTAGTCCTTAAAAGATCAAAACGATATACTAATTAGTCATTTTTATGGACTAAATAATATACCGTTTTAATCTTTCAAGGACTAAAAAGTATACTGTTTTGATCTTTTAGGGATCAAATTGTACATTTCAATCTTTCACGGAATGAATTGTCAGCTCAATGATTTTTCAAGGACCAAATTGCTAGTTTACTCTTTCAAGATAATATAATTTCTCTCCCTTTTTTTCTTCAATTTAAGATTTTTTTTTTTTGCTAAAATTTAATAGTTTGCCACATAAGATATTATAATGTATATATAGAGCAAAGTATCAGCTGACATGGAAGCTGATTTGGCAAAACTTAACACCAAACTAACAGCAAGTGGATGGAAGGAGGTTTTTTGCACAAACTTGTAAGTTTAGGGTTCTCTCAGTTAAAATTTAAACATTAGGGGGGTTATCTGCACAAGCCCTTAAGTTGAGGGGGGTAGTTTGCATTTAAGCCGTAATTATATGAAAGTGCAGAAAAAGGTTTCCTGATGAGCAATTAGTAACTTTAAAGAGATTTATAAATGATTTTATTTGTTTGACCATAAAATTAGTTGTCTACTTTCAAGATTCAATTTGATTTTATTTGGCATCAGGTCTTAATTAAATAGAGAAGTATTCGTCAAGAGTAACACGTAACTCTAAATTTTTTGCATTCAAACTTAAAACAAAAAATATAGGCCAAAATGCAAGGAACCCTTTGAACTTTGGAGTATGTGTGCAATAAGCCCCTAAACTTATGTTTTGAATAGAATTCAAATTTAACCAAAAAATAGCAAGAAAATTCAACAAAAAATGAGAGAATGCCGTGAACATTTAAGGAAAAAATAGTTCACCTCCCTCCGTTAAATATCTGTCAAATATTTAATAGAATGCTGAGTCATCATTTTTTTAAGGGTAAATTACACTTTGGTACCCTGTGGTTTGACCCTATTTCACTTTGGTACCATGTGGTTTGAAACTTGACACTTTGGTACCCTGTGGTATTCTCCATTAACACTTTGGTACCCTTTGGAGCTATTTTGTAATTTTAACTATAACAAATTTTGCAAAAATTACATAATGACCCCAAAAAATTTTCAAAAAATTACAAACAGGTCCCTGGATACATATTATATAGGGAATAAAATAAAAAATTTAAAATTTTTTTGGGGTCAATATGTAATTTTTGTAAAATTTATTATGGTTAAAATTACAAAATAGCTCCAAAGGGTACCAAAGTGTTAATGGAGAATACCACAGGGTACCAAAGTGTCAAGTTTCAAACCACAGGGTACCAAAGTAAAATAGGGTCAAACTACAGCGTACCAAAGTGTAATTTACCCTTTTTTTAATTTAGCAAACTTCGTGTGTTAGAAGCCATGTTATCTATCCTAACTTCGTAAGTTGTTGCTCGTTAGGTCGTCGTGGTTGTGGGTATTTTATTGTCACTCCAACTTCTCTCATTAAGATTTAGGAATTGCAGAACAAAAAAAAAATCATGACTTGGCAAATTGGAAAGAGCTAGGTGGTGGCTTTTGAAGAATGAGTTGGCTAAATTAAAAAATGTTGACTCAACATTCTGTTAAATATTTAACAGAATTTTAACAGAGGGGGCTCACTTGCACAAAGTCTTAAGTTCAGGGGCTTATTTATGCATTTTTGAAGTTTAGGGGGGTAATGCACACATACACTTAAGTTCAAGGGGGTTCCTTGCATTTTAGCCAAAAATATATGATCAATTTTTATAATTTTGAGACTAAAGTGAACCATTACAAAAACATATAGAATTAATTTAAATATTCTGATAAATATATGAACAGAATGAACTTTGAAGTAAAGATATAAAAGCAATTTAAACTTTCAACCTTTTTTTACAAGCATCATTTATATATGGGTAAATTACAAAATTGGGTCCTATGGTTTGGCCCTGTTTCAGATAGGGTACATGTGGTTTGAAAAGTTTCAAATTGGGGCCTGAGGTTAACTCCGTTTGCAAAATAGGGTCTAGGTGGTTTTGACCGTCAAAAAACTAACGGTGCACGTGATAATTTGCCTAACAATCTCAGGGTCTTTAGTTAAAATACTATTTTAAGACCCTAACTATTAATTTTTTTGCGTTTGAATCCCTATTTCTTACAATTTCATCCTAAGGACTAGAAAGTTATTAAAAAAAGTTTATGATCTTTATCATCTTCATTCATTTTAGTCCCAAATCCTCAAAATAAAATTTTAAAGTGTCTCAAAACTCCTCCAAACATTTCAATTTAGTCCTTAAAAGTATTAAAAACCCTAAAACCTAAACTCTAAACCTTAAAACTATAAACCCTAATCCCTAAACTCTAAAATTCTAAACCCTAAAAAATCTAATTTGAGCAATTAGGTCTCTCACTCATTCTTATCCCATTATTCTCAATTCCCCATCTTTTTCACCATCTTCATTCATTTTAGTCCCAAATCCTCAAAATAAAATTTTAAAGTGTCCCAAAACTCTTCCAAACATTCCTATTTAGTCCTTAAAAATATTAAAAACCCTAAAACCCTAAACTCTAAACCCTAAATCCTAAACCCCTAAAAAAACAACTCTCTTGCAATTTGGTCCCTAAATCCTACTTTCCTCTTCACCTTGCCTCAAATTTATTAAATCAGAATGGCCAAAGTCCTATTTTGGTCCCCCAGTTATGCTCAGTGTTCCAAATTGGTCCCCCAGTTATTTTTCGTTCCATATTGGTCAACCCAGTTATGCAAAACTTGGCAAAGTTGGTCCCTCTAACAATTTCCATCCATTTTTCCTTTAAAAAAAAGACAAAATTAATTTTTAACTCCTAAAAGTTTAAAGTTTTTGCATCAAAGACCTTTTTTTCTATAAAAGAACCAAAATGTAAGAAAGAAAAAATAATTTGGATGTTTTAGTTTATTTCACACAAACAAAATCAATCTCTCTCTCTCTCTCTCTCTCTCCGAAATCAAACCCCTCTCTCTCTCACCCAAATCAAACCCCAAATTGCTGCTCTCTCTCTCTCCGAAATCAAACCCCTCTCTCTCTCTCTAACCCAATTCAAACCCCAAATTGCTGACCACCTCCTTCAAATCCAGAATCTCGCCTTCTTGTTCGCCTTCCATTTTCTTTCTTTTTGGTAACATGAAACCCAACCTGACAAATTTACTCGCAAACAAACAAAGGCAATCAAAGTTATTATTAACAAACGTGATTGAATGTGAATAGAACACCGTGCCTTTTTAGTGTTTGTGAAAATGCCTGAAAGGCTATAATCAATTTTGGTTTCGTTTTGTTCTCTTTGAATCGGGGCATGTGATTTGAGCCTGGGAATGGTTAGAGATGGCTCGGAACAAAAGCGTTGTCCCGGCGATCTGGTGGAGGAGTTTAGACATAATTCCGGCGATCTCGAAGGCCAAAACGCCGACGGTCGTTCTGGATTTGAAGGAGGTGGTTTTTGGAGTTTGATTTCAGGAGAGAGAGAGAGAGAGAGAGAGAGAGAGAGAGAGATTTGTGTGAAATAAACTAAAATTTCCAAGTTATTTTGTTTTTCTTACATTTTGGTGGGGTTGAATTAATCAATTGCTGCTAATTAGGAAAGGAACATTTGGAATTGGGAGATGAAATCTTTTTAAGTTTGGAAGATGATGTTTAGGGTTTGAGATTTTAGGGTTTGGGGTTTAGGGTTTTTAGTATTTTTAAGGACTAAATTGGAATGTTTGGAAGAACTTTGGGACACTTTACAATTTTATTTTGAGGATTTGGGACTAAAAATGAATGAAGATGATGAAAAGAGGGGGAATTGAGAATAATGGGATAAGAATGGGTGAGAGACCTAATTGCTCAAATTAGATTTTTTAGGGTTTAAGGTTTTAGGGTTTAGAATTTTAGAGTTTAGGGTTTAGGGTTTATAGTTTAGGTTTTAGGGTTTTTGATACTTTTAAGGACTAAATTGAAATATTTAGAAGAGTTTTGAGACACTTTACAATTTTATTTTGAGGATTTGGGACTAAAATGAATGAAGATGATAAAGATCACAAACTTTTTTTAATAACTTTCTAGTCCTTAGGATGAAATTGTAAGAAATAGGGATTCAAACGCAAAAAAATTAATAGTTAGGGTCTTAAAATAGTATTTTAACTAAAGACCCTGAGATTGTTAGGCAAATTATCACGTGCACCGTTAGGTTTTTGACGGTCAAAACCACCTAGACCCTATTTTGCAAACGGAGTTAACCTCAGGTTCCAATTTGAAACTTTTCAAACCACATGTACCCTATCTGAAACAGTGCCAAACCACAAGACCCTATTTTGTAATTTACCCTTTATATATTTTACAAATAATGTTTTATGGACTAAATAGTTTATATTTATAAAAGCAAATTCAAAAAAAAAATTATATTTTGAATATTCAATAATTATATCATACTTTCTGGATAAATTCAAAATCTAAATGGGTCTTCTTTTATAAAAAAAATAAAATAAAAAATAGGTCTTCTCTCCATACATGTTATGTGAATTTAAAGAGTTCGGTGCATGTAGTCTTTGTTAAAGTTCAGATTTAATTATGAAAGAGTCTCAAAATTTTTTTAAAAAAAAAAGTTGAATAGTAAGGTGAGGAATAGTTAATATTTGTCATATGTCTATTGTTAGTAATCGTAGTAATGGTTGAGGAATAGTTAGACTCAAATTTATTGTATATAATTTATATATAACTAAATATATGGAAAGTTAAAAACAAAATAACGCATATATGTACATATATATAAGGATAAAATGTAAATTTGGTCCCATATCTTTTACAAAGTTCCCAACTTGATCTTATAACTTTTTTTGTGGCAATTTTGGTCCCCTATCTTTGCAAAAGGTCCCAATTTTGGTCCTGTACCATTTTTAGTCCCATATCTTTTAGTTAAGTTGCAAAATTAATCTCATATCTTTGCAAAATGATCAACCATTAGTTGATTTTTTGTAAAGATATGTGACCACTTCTAAACCTGACCCAAAGATAAAAGACTAATTCTACAATTAACCCAAAGATATGAAACCAAATCTACAACAGAAAAAGATATATGACCAAATTGGGATTTGGCCTAAAGATATAGAACCAAATTTACACTTTAACCTATATAATATTTAGGGATGAGTTGAGAGGAGTTAGGTTGGATTAAAAATTTATGAAAATGGTTTTCTTTGGATTAGATTTTGAAAATATTTATTTCAAACCAAACCAAAAAATAATTGTTTAGGTTGAGCGGGCTCTCGAATCGGTCAATTTCAATTTATAAACAATTTGTTTATTAAAAATAAACTTCGCTCAACAATAAATTTTTTGTCTTTCAATGTTTATTAATTTAAATTTTAATAAAAAAGTTTCCCATTGTTGTCATGTGAATAAAGAAGTAAAAAATATGATCAAAACTATGAAAGTCATATGCTCATATATTTTAAAGTACTTAAAATTAGTGTACGCATGTTAACATTTTTTAATTAAATAATATTTTGTGTTATGAGTTGAATTATATTACATTGTTTTGAACTATATACTTTAAGTGTAGCCTCAATAATCAATATAAAATAGGTAATGTTTTAGTAATGAAGAAAAATAGTACGGGTTGATGAGTTGAGTTGAGCAACCTTAAAATTTTTAAACTCGTAGATCAATCCAAATCATTGAGAGATCATTTTTTTTTCAAACCAAACAAACTTAGGCCGAGTTGCTAAACACCCCTATATATATATATATGCAATATATATTTTTAAAAAGAAATAAAATGTGGGACATGTCTCTCTTGTTTTATTTTTTAGTTAAACTATGAGTTTGCTCTGCCTATACGATGTAGGCTAAAACTACTTCCATTTGAACTAAGAATAAACAGTTAAAGTTTTCTCAATAATATCAACTCGAAATATCTCTCGTACAATATTGTGCTTTTCTTCCATAAGATGAGTTTTTAGTTGTTGGCTTAGGTTTTAAAGTTTGGTTTTGATAAGTTTAAATTTGATTTGTTCTCATACTTAATTATAGTATAAGAATTTTCTAAAAAAAAATTAATTATATTTACAATATGATTGGTATGATAGTAGTAAACTAGTAATTAAGGAAATAAGTATGAATAACATAAATCAAACTATTATTTCAATTTTTTTAATTATATCAATGCAATGCAATAAAAAAAAAATTTACACACACTCGATTTGTGTGGTATACAAATTAAATTACTCTGTAACTATTACTGAAGTAAATTAGTCTTGATTATCTAATTTCACGCCCTTCAAAAGAGCAAAAAGAAAAGCGTCGTCAATTAATTGATAACTCACAACATGATTAAATTTTCACAATTGATGTGATTTATGTTGATGTTGGAGATATTTTCCTAAATTACCCAAAAACTTTATTGCTCTCCTTTACTATTTAAATCACTCTTAATGCCTTTTTTTTATATTCAAGTGGATTTTTTCTTTAAAAATATGAATTAAAAAATATAATATTTCTCTTTATAATTTTGATGTGACAATCAAATATAATTTTAGAATTGTAAAACAATTGAATTTAATATATTCATCTTGAAATTTATGTAAAACAAATCGTGCAAATCCATTGACGATGAATATATTAAATCCAATGATAAAGAGTGGATATGCTTTTACACTTTAGCTTTCTCTAAATTTTCCTAGAGTCTTAACACACAACTAAAGACCAATTAGTGTGACACATGTTTTTTTTTATGCAAGGAATAATATCATTTAGAAACTTTTGTTTTAAAAAAATTCAATCACATCAATTATCACATCTAGATCATATGGGAACAATTTTTTAATTCTAGATCTTTATAAGAAAAACTTTCTTCATCTTTACCACCATGAATCACTTTTAATTTACTCTCAAGCTAATAAATATCTTTCAATAAATAAATAGATCTCCAATAATTAATAAATATATAACAATTTATTTAATTGATTTCTCATCAAAGACATCTAATTGTGGAACACTTTATCCTCTTAAAAATTATAACAAGGAAAAAGAATTGTTAGTGTCCCTAACGTTTGAGGTCAGTTTCAGTTATGCCCCCAACGTTTCACATTGTTGTCAATTATACCATAACCTCAATATTTTTGGGCTAAAGTCCTATTTTGGTTCCTCAAGTTTTCTCAAAGTTTTGTTTTAATCTCTCAAGTCTCTGGTGAACTTTTCGACGAGATACACGGCGACTCCGACGACTACGAAAACTCCTAATCTAAGGTTTTTTTGACTTTTTGAGTTCAATGGCGTCCTCCATTTTGAGAAAAAATGACTGGCAAGCTGTCGAAAAATCACATAGTCGCCGAAAAATTACGCAATTGCCGAAAATCATATTTGTGGTCATTTGTTCGCAAAATACAGGTCTCCATTGAACTTAAAAGGTAAAAAAAAAACCTTGGATTAAGAGTTTTTGTAGTCGTCGGGGCCGCCGTGTATCTCGTCAGAAAGTTCGCCGGAGACTTAAGGGGTCAAAATGGAACTTTGAGCAAATTTGAGGGACCAAAATAGGACTTTGGCCCCAAAAAAATTGAGGTTAGGGTATAATTGACAATAATGTGAAATGTTAGGGGCATAACTGAACCTGATCATAAACGTTAGGGGCACCAACAAGTCTTTTGCTTTATAACAATTAATCAAATTAATATACTTTTACACAAGTTTCATCATTAATAAGTTAATGAGAGTGCTCTTGACTCGACATCGTTTGTTCTATTCCACTCGAATTCATTTTTTGAGGATGGAGGAGGGGTTGATGATGGAAATAGTACATGATGGAGCTCGAGTTGATTCATTTTTCAGGAGCAAGTTTCGAGAGTTAGTAAAATTAATAAGTAAGTTAGAATAACTTCATAAGCATATTTTCAATATAGAAACCGAAAGGACCCAATTCGAGCAAGTTAAAGAAAAAGTAAAATGTATTAGAATTGGTAAAACTATTTCGATCACAAGTGGATCCACGAAATCAACCATCTATTTGTATGAATCTTTGATGGGAAGGAATAAAAAAAAATTGGTATGTTCCTGTTGTTTTTGAAACGATTGAAGATCCTCAAAGTAATATCTAAACCCAATTATTCAAGGAAAAGCTAATGGATCATGGAACAAGTAAATATCATTTTTAATTGTCTCAACAACTATATTAAATTGAAGACGAAAAATAGATTCTATTCTAAAGGAGACAGACAAGAAAAGGACAGTAGAGATAACTCGGCAAATGAAATCAAATAGCTAAATAAAGGTTTCACTTTCCTTTGAGTTATTTGAGAGTTATCCAATTTGAATTATGAGGTTGCCATTACAAGTGATTTTTTTTTTGTGGGGAAGAATAAGAAAAAAGTGCTTTTGAAGATGCCATGCAAAGAAAGAAAAAATAGGTTTGAGTTTGAGAATTGAGACAATGTTCATGCATGTGTAGGGACAATTAGTGGAGTAATGTTTGATGATGGCTTTTTCAATTTTCCTCATCTTCTGGCCCCTCAAATATTTTTTTAGTGGAAAATTCTGACCCCTCAAATTGTGTATGATGTGATGTGCATATCTGCCTAATGTCTGTTTGGGAGACTTTCAATTCTAATTCAATCTCATCCAATCTCATCCAAATGGATGGGATGAGATTATTTTTTAATTGGATGAGATGAGATGATGTATTGGTGTTTGGTGATTTTAGTGATAATGATGTTAAATAGGGTGTGAAATTATATAAAAGGGTATGTAATGATTGTGGTTGGTAGAAAAAAGTTGATGGATTTTTGTAATTTGTATAGGGGTAGAAATGGTAGGAAATAATGAGATGAGATTGAGATAATGAGATGGGATGAGATGAGATGATAGGTGTTTGGTTGTGTTTTGATTGAAATAATATTGAGATGAGATGATATTGGGAAGTGTGATATGGTATTGGAAATTGTGAGGATGAGAAAATTTTGGATTGAGGGTTAGGGGTCAATCCAAATCCAAGTGGATGAGATTATGGGCCAAAATGAAAATAATATTGGAATTATTTTTTGACATACAATTTGGTCCATTAATCAATCTCTAACATGTGTAAAAGATAACTGTGGCCTTGTAGAAAACCCCAATCATTAATAATGAGGTCTATTTATGAAATTGAACGACAAAAAAATAACAAATAATAGTTTGAGGACCAAATAGCAAATTAGAAAACAACACTAAATTCTAATAAAATGTTTGGTGAAAGGTTCATTTTGTTCCTAAATGTATGGCCTAATATTCATTTTGGTCCATTATTTTAATAAATGTTAAAATTGGTCCTAAATGTTAGCAAAATGATTAATGGTGGACCAAAATGAACATTAGGG
>QANZ01007865.1:25913-39264 GCA_003254925.1 Chamaecrista fasciculata
AAATCCTCAAAATAAAATTGTAAAGTGCCCAAAACTCTTCCAAACATTTCAATTTAATCCTTAAAAAATATTTAAAACCCTAAACCCTAAACCTTGAAACCTTAAACCCCAAACCTCAAACCCCCAATCTTGAATCATAAAACTCTAAACTCCAAACCTCAAACCTTAAACCCTAACCCCTAACCCTAAAACCTTTAAAAAAAGTTTGAGTTGTACAATTAGGTCTTTGAACATTTTTATCCCATTATTCTCAATTCCTCCTCTTTTTCATCATCTTCATTCATTTTAGTCCCAAATTTTCAAAATAAAATTGTAAAGTGTCTCAAAATTTTTCTAAATATTCCAATTTAGTCCTTAAAAATATTAAAAACCCTAAAACTTAAAACTCTAAACACTAAAATCCTATACCCTAAAGAAGATTAATTCTTCATCTTCAGATCTGGTCGTTCGTCTCTCTCTTCCTCACACCGAATCTCTCCGCCTTCCCCACCTCCTCCAGCCTCGATATCACGCTGCTCGCCGGCCTGATCGTCGCAAATCTCATCTCCACCTTCTCCTCTTTCTTCTTCTCCTCAAACAACGGCGACAAATCAAACCCCTCCGACAACGATATCAGGTGAAACGCGTTCATCGTCGCCGCCGACTCCTTTGATATCAGGTGAAACGCGTTCCTCTTTCTTCCAATTCCGCATCTGCTTTTGCCTTCGCCGCCATCGCGGCGATGCCGCAAGGTGTCGGTTTCTTGAACCAATTCCATTCTGTTTTCTGATGGGTTTGGCGTTTCCTCACAAATCCAGATTTCAGATCTGGACAAATTGCATTTTCGAAGAAGATGATGAATTGATGAATACAAAGACAATGAATTGATGAAGAATCGATGAAGACGAAGACAATGAATTGATGAGTTGATAATTTCATTTTTTTTTTATTCGACGACTGTGTATTTTTTTTGGTTCGTTTTGGAGATGATAACTATTTTTTTTTTGTTAAATTTGAAATAAAGTTTACCAAAATAATTGATTTAAACTATTAATGATATATGCTATTATTTTGTGCTCAAATTAAATTATGCCTGAAATTTTATCAGTTTTTTGAAAAAGAAAAACCTTCAATCACAAAAAATATGATGATTTCGTAATTTTTATGCTATCTACCAAAAACAATTCAGTTGATGATCTCTTTATCGATATTAATTTATTCATTATTTAATTTTTTTTCCCATACTAATTTTTTATTTTGAACAAAAGCTGATCTCGTTAAAATGCTATATTCAATTCTCATTAGTATTCTGATAAAAAAAAAATCTCATTTAGTCCCTGAATCTTCAGCGAATTGATAATTTTTAAAGATTAAATTGAAATGTTTGAAAGAGTTTTGTTACACTTTACAATTTTATTTTGAAGATATGAGATTAACATTAATGAAGATGATGAAAAAGAGAGGGAATTGAGAATAATGAAATAAGAATGGGTCAAGAGTCGAATTGTTCAATTCAGACTTTTTTTAAGGTTTGGGGTTTTAAGGTTTAGGATTTAGGGTTTGGGGTTTTAAGGTTTAGAGTTTAGGGTTTTAAATATTTGTAAGGACTAAATTGAAATGTTTGGAAGAGTTTTGGGGCANCGTTTGAACAAATGATGTCATAAATATATAAATAAAAATATGTAATTATTTTAAATAAAAGTAATCTATAATTAATAAAATATTACTATAAAAATTTTGTAACAATTCCATGTACTTGTAAATCCATTATTTCATTGTTCTACAAAAATAAAATATTCAAAATGAATAATAATTATTATTTTAATTAAAATGAACGAAAAGAATTTTTCTTTGTTTTAATAGATTTGTAATATTTTATATTGGGCTTCATCTTATTTTTTTTGCATTTTACCATAAAACCAACTAAAACAGCCAAAAAATGCATTTTTTTTTTGTTTGGGTAAAATGCACTTTTGGTACTTGCGGTTAGGACCGAATCCACTTTAGTACCTGAAAGACAAAATTTGACACTTTGGTATCCTGAGGTTTAAGCCGTAAAATTTTGAAAGTAAACTTAAATAATTTGAAGAATATTCCCAAATGTAAACTCATCATCGTTTTATCATCATCTTCTTCTTATCATCTTCTTCTTCTTCTTCTTCTTCTTCTTCTTCTTCTTCTTCTTCTTCTTCTTCTTCTTCTTCCTCCTCCTCCTCCTCCTCCCAAAAATTGAAAAAGAAAAAAAGGAGCAATCTCAACACAAAAATAATCATCTTCTTCCTTCCCATCCTTCTTCCTCAACTGAGGAGTGAGATCGTCGACGCTAGGTAAACCCATCTCCCACTCGAAGACTCTTTCATCATTGACGACAACGCCTTCTTCGTAATCGCTCATCTTCACTTCCTCCCCCATCTCAAATAATCTAGGGCAGTTTCAGAGTGAGAAATTCAATTCAAGTGTGATTTTTAGATATTGTTCGTTTTCACTATAGATTGGGTCATATCTGAAACGATTTCGTGATTGGATCAAAGGTCAATCAATAGAGGAAGATGAAGAACTAGTAAAACATAAAATCAATTCTGATTCATTCAAGTTATAGATATTTCGCGAGATTCAGGCTGTGTGGGTGTTTGTTTGTTTGGGCGAAAAGAAAAATATTGGGAAGAGGTTTGGGTTTGAGAATTACAACACTGGATTTTCTTCCTCATTTCAGTAGTTATCGGTTGTAGAACGCAGAAAGAGAGAAAGGGGAAAAAAGGAAGATGGAGTGTACGGCGGTGACTCGGTTTAGGGTTGTATGGTTTAGGATTTAGGGTTTAGGGTTTTTAATATTTTTTTGGATTTCACTTTAGTCCCTACGTATCAATTTAGTCCCCAAAAGATTCATTGATTAAGGACTAAATTAGAATGTTTGGAAGAGTTTTGGGACACTTTACAATTTTATTTTAAGGGCTTGAGACTAAAATGAATAAAGATGATGAATAAGTGGGGGAAGTTGAGAATAATGGAATAAGAATGGGTCAGGAACTGAATTCCAGGTAAGATCTTCATTTGTTTTTTATGTCAGCACATAACGGCACAGCTCAGCCTCCATCTATGCACGTCAGCTTTTTTGTAACCCCTATGTGACGAAAAGACTAACTTGCTCAACATTTGCATAATTTAGGGACTGAGTTGTACAATTTGAAAATCCAAGGACCTAACTGACACCGCCTCCATAATTCAGGGACCTAAATGCTAGTTTTCTCAATAAAATTTTTATCTTATTAAGTATAAAATTTCGATCATCATTAAATGAATTTTTTGTTTTCCATTCATCTTCACTGATTGATTTTGTTTGCAACTTCATGATCATTAATTTAGTTATCTACTAATTATTAACAATTTTTTTCTTTTATTATGCATGAATGAATTAATGTGGTAATGATACTCTTAATATTTTATAGAGAAAACTAACTTTTTAGTCCCTGAATTATATAGGCATTGGCAATTTGGTCCTTGAATTCTTGAAACTGTACTTCGAATTATACTGACTCGTTACAAATTGGTCCCTTTGTTAGCCAGTTGTTTCAAAAAAGCTAATGTGGACCGTCAACTTGCATATGTAACTATTAAATGCTGATGTGAACCGTTATCTTCCACCTCAGCATTGATTTTTTTTTTTAAAAAAGAAAATTTACACATACTCAGTTCTTTTACACATCATCAAACTCATCCCTCCCCCTTGTTCCTCTTCTTCATCCTCTTCATCATCATCATCATGATCTTTTCATCTTCCGAGAAACTGAAAAAAAAAATTAAAAACAAATTCCATACCCTAAATGAGCATACCATTATCATATATAACTCGAATGGCTCATAACATATTCACATACCGCTTTGTGCTAGGGGACTTCAGGATGGGTCTACCTCAAACCACCCTTTCGATGATCATCTAGTTATCCTGTATTTTCGTGTTCCACTCTATTATAGTTTAATCACCTTACTAGACTTGTTATCTCGAACTGTTATAACAACATATTGGAGGTCACGTCATTCTTCTTTATGAGCATTCTTAGTCATCCATCACATATACTTTTTCTCAAGCTTACTTGTCCTCTAATCTTGAAACGTTTTATTGACTTGACCGTCAAAAGAGTTTGCAAACCCCCATCTCGTCTTGCTTTTTTGTTGGATTCTTGTGAAGTCTCCATTTGTCTCAAATATTTTTCCAAACTTCATCATTACTAATTAATATTAATATTAATATTTATTATATATTGATACAACATTCCTTAATTACCTAACTGAATGGATTATTTTCCAAGTATCTTAACCATAATAACAACCTTGCCTACTTAACCTTCAAGGTTGAAGGTTTCCTAGGCATCTCCATAGTATATAGATAAGGTAATCTTGGTCACTTCTAAAGTTCATTCTCAATCATTACTTTATTTTTAAACTCTCTAATATTACATTTTCTCTTCTAGACCTCTTATTGACATAGCCATTGGAGAGACAACGAGGGCCAAACTTTGTTGTCTTTTTCTGCAAGTCCACCATATTCTGTCATCGNGAGCAATTTCATTTGACAGAGCAATTTCATCGCATCCTTCATCCTTCATCCTTCAATTCAATTCAATTTTCGAATCTAAGCAAAACAAAGCAATTTCTCAAAATTTCTTGTGGCAATATGATCTATGGGTGCCGAAAACCAAAACCATAAACTCATTTGTGAAAAATGAAATCAAACGAAAATGAATCGAAACTTAAAAAAAAATTCGAACTAAGACCGTTCATGCTTCTCGGCGTCACCTACAAATCGAAACCATAAACTCGTTTTCGTTTTGGCTGTGATTTCAATTTTGGATTCTGAGAATTCGATTTCAGTGAGGATGAGGATGACGATTCTGAGAATTCGACGGAGGAAAGGAGAGAGTGAGGATGAGGATGAAGATGACGATCTGCAAAATTTCAATTTTAGTTCTAAATTATTTGGGCAAAATAACATTTTAGCCCAAAAACAAAAATGGATATTTACAAACTGACCCAATTTTAAAGTAAATGACAATTTTGCCCTTTGTAATTGGGGATTGGTTGTATTAGAGTATAGGTAATTATAGGTTTATGTATAGGGGTATAAGTGTAATTGAGTGTGTTTGATTATTAAAAAATCATGATTATAATTGAATCAGGAAAAAAACGTAAACAAACATGTTTATTATGATTATAATCAAAACAGATTATAATCAAAACGGAAACGAACTGGACCTAAAATTAAAGTATATTAAAGACTAAAAAAATCAACGTACTTTGGAATATTACTTCTTATTATTGAGAAATTCTTTGATGCGATTTGGGGTGGGGTACACATATAATTTCAAAGTGGCGTAATATCTATTTTTTAAATGATTTAATGCTGAGAAATAAAAAAAATAACTTTTTTAGCCGATCAAAACGGTGTACAAAGCCACATTACTAGTTGTATGAATGCAACAAGTTGTATCATAGACTAGAAGTGTTTAACGGGTTGGGCCAATTCGCAAAAACTAATCCAACCCACTAGTTTGAGTTATTTTAGGTTCAAAAATTTAAACTCGTTGTAGTTTGAGTTATGCTACATGTTTCAAGATTTTGAGTTCGTTCAACCCAACCAAACGGACTCATAAAAATAAAAAAGAAAATAATATTTAGTTAAAATTATATTTTGATATCTCAAATAATATTATTTTTGTAATTTGGTTCATTGATAAATTTTTATTCTCAATTTAATTCTCCAAAAACAAATTGCGAATGACCAATTTGAGGAAAAAATTTAAGAGGGACCAAATTAAAAGAAAAAAAAATATATGAAATGTAGAAAAATCGTACGAGCCAACCTGTCAATCCAATCCAATCCAACCTACTACTATTTGATTTGTGTTGTTTGGGTTAATTAAATTATTTTCTTTTAACTCAGCCTAACTCAACTTTCCAAATAAAATATTGAGCTCGCACCAACCCACTCTAGATCCAATCCAACCCAACTCTTAAACACAGCTAAACTAACCCTTATTATCACTCTCAGGGCAAAAAAAAAAACAAAAAAAAAAACCCTTATTATCACTCATAGTCCATAGATACGTTTAAGATTTTTAGCCAAAATATTGTTGAAAAAGTAAAACTTTAACAAATATAAGTAGGTTTTTAACCTGTTGACATCATAACCGTTTGCACAGATTTAGTTCCAGTTTAGGCAAGGGAAGGGAGAGTGCCGCTGCCACGTGTCAACGTTAGGTTCGTCTGTTCTCAATATAAAATCACCCTCAATGCTAGCTAACTCATCGCCTAAACTCATTTCACTTCGTAGTAGGGTTCGCTATTCGCTGTGTTTCTTACTTGTGGCATCGCCCGCCACTTCTTCGTTCTCTCGCGATGGTAGTAATACAATTCAAAATCAAGACCGTGTTTTCGTTTTCGTTTTCGTTCGTAATTGATTGCGGAAGGAAGGCGACGGACGAAGAAGACGATGATTCTCTCTCGCTGCGCAGTCTCAGATTCGCTTGGTGCAGGTCGGGAACCATTCTTTCTGCGATTTCCGCGCTACAATGGTGGCTGCTCGGACCGATGTGGATCCTGCCTTGCATCAATTGAATCGGAGGCCGCGGTGAAGCCTTGTTGCATGTATCTCTAGGTTTTCCGGCCACTATTGCTCAGATCTCAGGTCAGAATTTCTCTAATTATTGTTTCTTTTTGTTGTTTTGTGTTTTTTTGAATTGTGTTTTGTGTTGTTTGAATTGTGGTTATCAGATCCGAATGGTTTAGATTTGGTAGTTTATTTTGTTTATATATGGAAATATTGATCGCTTCTGATTTAGTATCATAGATCCTGATACAGAGCCCCTGCTTTTGGTATCTAAATCTAAGAAAAAAAAAAGTAGTTGCTAATAAATGTGTTTTATCTTCTTTTTTTTTTTATACGCCGTGCTTCCTGTTGTGATTAAAATTTCAGATGGAAATATGTTAAGTCTAAAAACATGGACTTATGATAATGAAAATAAAGAAATAGACATTTTATTATTAGATTAGAGGTGAAGAAAGTAGTATATTAAAAGTTTAAAACTACATAAATGGTCGTGTATATATTCTGTAACTGTATAGCATGTTATTGAAACTAATGACCACAGGCCTTTTAGTGGAAACTGGAAACTGGATCCTCTGACATTGAATCCTCTGGAGTTCTCTGCATTTAGGCACTTTTAGAGGGTAAAATTGTCATCATGAGCTTCAAATGTTAATGAAACTCTGCATTTCATCTTTTCACCCACCCTCAAATTGCCTAAATGCAGTGAAATTTAGATGATTCAATGAGAGAGGATCCAGCTCCCTTTTAGAGAGAGATAATTCGCTGTTATACTAGTTTAATCTTATGCATTTTTGCTTCAAGAACAGACTCACATTCTTATGTGAGTTTTATAGTATATTGAGCAGAAATATGAGTCTGTGATTCTGTCCGTAATTTAAACCTTTTCTGTGTGACCAGTTTTAGAACTACAAACCGGAGGATGCTAATTGAGATTTTATAATTTCTTCTTTTTTTCTTCGGGGAGGAGAGTCGTAGATTGATCTATTATGCATAAAGCATTGGCACCCTAACATTAAGAAGCAAATCAAATCCCATGAAAATTACTGTTCAATGTCGAATCGTGTGAAGTGACAGAGTTAGTCTAGCTTGGGAGGAATATTTTGTATGCAGCATCTATTATATTTAAACTGAATGTCCAATAATGCTCCCGCCGATGTTGCACTAAACTGGAATATCTTGTAGCATAATACATTAAACTGGGATATCTTGTCTTCGTATATTGAGGAGCTGATATTCAGTTTGTAACAGTTTAAATAGAATTTAGTAGGGGTTCTACATGTTGTATAATAGGTACTTTGGAGAACCATTCATATCCTAACTGAAATTTTATATTATTTTTGTTGGGTTGGGATAGTGGGTTTGTGATCTGAAAGTCGTTAGTACAGATTAACTGAGGAGTTGAAGATGGAAATGAGGGCTGTGTGATGGGCATTTTGAAAAAGTTGTGGCCAACTAATGTCCTCATTTACATACTTATTAAGGGTGCATCATGAAATTTGGAGATTGCCATTTTTTTTGGGCTATCTTGAACATTTCTTACATTGACGAAGAGGTAATCTTTTAATTAAAGATCAGTAAACACTTAACCTCGAAAACATTTTTATGTTTTCCAATTTAGTTACTGAGAAATTATTTCCTTTTAATTTGGACCCCCAAAAATTTAGTCTCCCCAAATATTTTATCCCAGTAAGCTGGTCTGTCCTTGAAAGAACCATCTGCCTTCGATGAGCTGAAATTTAGTTGGGACATTTTCTTTTGGTCATATTTTGAATATAAAATGACATTGTTTTTGCGTTTGAAGATGGACATATGGGATTTAGGGTTGAGTATGCTTGGGACTTTGACAGATTTTGATAATCTAAAGTCGAGTCTTCGAGCCAAAATCAAGTTAAACTGATTTTTTTGGCTTCAAATTTAGACTAATTATTTATATTAACTAAAAAGTAGTTTTATATAACAATGATAATATTATATCAATAAAATTAAATTTAACTTATAAATAACTTTCATATTTTAATGTATTTTTAATCTATAATTAACAAAAAATAAATATATGTATATAGATATATTATAAACCATATATATTACAACCAAAATGTGACGTGAATGACATTTTGTAAATTAAATATATTTCAAAAACATTTTTTAAATGTTTTTGTAGGAGTTGTCATTAAGATATTTTAAAAAAATCAAAAATTAATTTTGCAAATTGGTCATGGAAACAAATATGAGATCAGGAGATGGTATGTCTTTCAAGGTGTTAAGTACTTTACAACCTCTGATTATCAAGTTTTGTGCTTTAATTATATGTTCAAATTACTTCATAAATAAGTTACATGCAAAGTACATAAATGCTTCTCTATTTGGATTTGGCCAATGAATTCACTCTAAAGGGCTACTAATACCTTTTGGGATCAAAATATCTAATATGTCTTGAAAATTTGTGTGTTGTTTCTTTAGTTAGAAAGATGGAAAATGAGTTTAGGTGGGTTGACTTATTTTATTTTGAAATTTCAATCATTTTCAATTTTCTATCTCATTTTTTATTTTGGAAAAGAGAACAACTTTTTGGACTTTTGGAAATAAAATATATTTCAAGACTATAAAATTAATGAGAAAAAGTAAATTCAGAGAAATTTTTTTGGATTTTTTACAAATAATTTTATATAATAAAAACTTAAAATTATATTATTCAAGGGAGTGGAAAATAACTATATATTTTTGAAATATTAATTCTACAATAGAAAATTAATTACTTCATTTTAAGGGAAAAAGGATATTTCTTAGATATTTTAAAAATTGATTTTTATTTAAAAAGCATAAAGTTTTATGACTCAAGAGAAAGGAAAAAAAATTTTACATTCCGAAAAAAGTTTATATAGTAGAAAATTTATTTATTGATTTTAGTAATGAAAACATCCTTTTGGATTTTTAGAATTTAATTTTTGTTTAAAATCTTAAAATCCTATGACTCAAGAAAAATAAAGTAGTTCTTGATTTTTGGAAAATGAAAACTATAAACGATCTTCTTTAGTCAACCATGGGCTAATATAAATTTATGCCTTGATGAGAAAATAATTATGCCCTCGAGGGAATGGCTTTTAATAATCAAATGCTCCTAGATCAATTCTCCGATATGCTACTTCTTAAACTTAGAATTAGGATATGACATACAATCCTTCTATCAACACTTTAATGGCAAATGCAAACTCTAAGAATCTATTCAATCCCTTAGCATACCCAAGGCCTAGCAGTTGTTAAGACACTGTCGCAAACCCTTTGGATTGTTGTAGTGTCCTTCTCAAGCTAACAATATGGGGATTATCTTCTATCTCTGTCTCACTCCTCGATGAGATGGTCATGCATTGTTCTTTGACTTCTTTCCCTGGTGACTTGGAAATGATCCTTGTCTACTAATAGCATTTGTTAACTGCCCAATTTGATTTTCTAACTATGGCATCAGTCATTTGCATATATTATATCATCAGTTCTTCTTGAGATAATTTTTTCTCTTGAGAGGATGTAAAAGCAGAAGTCTGAAACTATTACTAGGCTGTAGGATCGAAACTAAGAGGAAGACTAGGTGTGTTAGCTTAATTAAATAACTCATTTTATTTTAAGGGACATCGTGTTAGAATAGTTTGATCAGTTTGATCTAGTGTTCTCGAAAAGTTGGAGTAATGTCAAATGTTCTGAGTGACGTGAAGTATATTACAATGCTGCTCATTGTCATTGAACACTTACTTTAAAAGTCTTAAATAACCTTGTCGTGCTTTTTTTTTTCCTGAAACACTTGTTATTTGTACATGGTTTTCTGCTAAATGGTATCAGTACCATTAAAGCTACCAAAGCATTATTCAAAAAAGTTTCCTTCTTTTTTATCTGCTTCTTTTTCTTTTGAGAACTTCAAGTACGGATTGTGCTGTACAATAAGCTATAGCCTTAACAGTTACCATTGGGTTCACACCCAAAGCTGTGGGAAAGACACTTGCATCAGCTATGTAAAGGCCCTCTACTTCCCATGTTTCTCCCATCTGATTAACCACCGAGTCCTTTGGATTAGTACCCATCCTACAGCTGCCCATCTGGTGTGCTGAACATAGTGGGGTTGATAGGTCTGTTAATGGCCTCGAACTTTCCTCCTTCACAAACTTCTCAAAATCATGGTAACTCACTTTCTTCACATTTAAGGTCCTTCCCTTGCAATGATGGGTCCCAATTTCTTCAGCTCCAGCTGCTGCAAGAATTCTCAGTACTTTCTCTAGTCCTTTATGCAAATTCTCCTCGTCCACATTTTTCATCTGATAATTGATGGAGTTTGATGAGTATACGATTCCTGATCCTTGATCTCTGGCCAGCGCAAATATGTGGGCCGTTCTTGAAAACTTGCGCATTCGATCTTTTATATCACTTCCAGAAATCCATGGCATTAGAATTGAGAACATACCAGGATGCAATGCTGGTGTTTGTATAATAGAACCATATCCAGAATTTTCAAATTCTGCAACAACTGGAGACATTGCTGTCATTATCCCTCCTTCGTAGCTCTTCTTCTGCTCCTCTGGCCAAGCCTGAGATGAAGGTGTATCTGGAAAGTAGCCCCAAGCCATTGCTACAGGATGAAGATGCAAATGTCTCCCTATATTTTTGTTCTTCAAGCCACTTCTTTTAAGCAATGCTGGAGAGCTGAGTGCACCACATGCTACAATCGTGGTTTTGGCCTCCACCACACAGATGTCTTTAGCTCCCTTGTATTCGTATTCAAAAACTACGCCACGTGATATCTTCTTATCTGTTCCTTTCTTCTTCTTGCACAAAACTTTTATTGCCTCACAACTGGGAAGAATTGCTCCATTGCCTGATTTCACCAAGTCCACCAGCCATGTTTCTGATGTTCCCTTCTTCCTCCCATCCTTACAGCCCATACAGCACCACCCACAATAGTGATCTGGTGGAGAATTCCGAGGAATATTACTCACTGGGTAGCCCATTTCTTGACACCCTCTTCTCAGTATGGCATTGTTGAATCCTTCATCTTTGATCTCAGATTGGACTCCCATTTTCTCACAGACAACATTCATGGCTTCTTTGTATAGTTTACTTTCAAATAATTCTAACCCAAGGCTATCACACCACTCCTTGCAGACATGCTTGGGAGTTTCAATGGAGGCTGACCAGTTGATAGTAGACCCTCCACCTACAGTGGATCCCGCTAGTAACATCACACCCATATCATCTGTTGCAATAAAACCATTAGAGAGGTACATTTGATCCATGGTTGGTCCTTCAAGAAGGGAAAGATTGTTCCTAGCAGAATAGCTTCCTTTCTCCAAGACCAGCACTTTGTAACCTGCTTTTGCCAGAATTCCAGCCACAACGCCACCTCCTGAGCCAGAACCGACTACCACAGCATCACATTGGATAACTAAAGAAGGGGACGACGGACTGGCAACTTCATTTTTCCGGCGAATAACAGAGACTGGGAATCCAAGTTTTTGTAGAGCATCCTTCGTGATGTCTCGGTGGTGAGACATATGGACAAGTCCCTTGTAAAGAGGTCCTACTACCTCTTCAGCATCATCAATTTGATCATTATCTTTGGCTTCTTGTCCTTCGTTTTTTGACACTCCATTTAAAAATTGCTTCTTTAACTGGGCTCTGAACTCTGGGTCGGGTCCTTTATATCCAATGGCTTTCCATGATGGATTCTCCCCTGCTTCATCTAGCTGAAAATGAAGTGAGCTGACATGAATAAAAGGTTCCAAAGAGCACCAAAATTTACATTTAAATAGTATGTTTTGAGCTAGCCCACCTGCTGAAAATATACCTAATGTGATGTGTTTTTTTTGGTAAGATAATTTAATGTCTTTTGATTGCTATATATTCTGGACATGCTCTAGTTGCAGCTAAATATTGCTGGTGATATGAAGTTATAAACCCAGTTTGAGACCATTTAATTTGTTGAAAGTAATTGTATGAATGTGGGGCAATTTCAAATTTTCAAGGGCTCAAGCATTTTTTTTTTTCCCTTCTGGTTCATTGTAGCATAATAATACCTCCAGATTTTATTCTTCATACCAGTAACCAGCCTAATGAGTAAAGGACTGACATGTAGTGGGGTAGCTAGGGCGAGAAAAGATGTAGTAGTATGTGGAAATTGGAGTTTGTAGGACCAAGCTTGTGTTTCCTTCTATGGCCTCATTTTCTTTTATCAGCAAATGTGAAAATATGAAAGAATGGCTTGCCATTAATATTTTGTACACTTGTTAAATTATCGTACCTATTCTATACAGCTCACGATTGATTTCTTTGGCCTGAGTGCTGTTGTATAAATTGAAGTCATGGTCCTACCCGCAGCAGCTATATATGACACTACCATAATAAAGGTCATTTATTGATTTTTATAACATTATTAGACTAATTTTTGGCATTTTGAAACCTTGCCAGGCAATTGAGAATAGGTCATTGTTTTCTGAACCATTTTTAAGAGGGAAAGGTTAGATTTTTTCTTTTCTTTGGTAGCAGGGAAATATTAAATTTTAGCAGACTACTTTACGTGACCAAGTTTCCTATCCAAATCCAATGGCATTTCCTTTCTTGTGCTCTTTTTTGGTTTCAAACTCTACCTACTGACTGGCTAGTGGCTACTACTTACCTATCACTTAAAAGTTTGTTCTATTTACAGCCATATAAGATTATATATGCAGGTTCCATTCGAGTTTAGCAGGAAAGTTTTAAGTGGAACTAGGTAAATTAGAAACTCAAGTT
>QANZ01007869.1:5266-16063 GCA_003254925.1 Chamaecrista fasciculata
TACTCAGTGACACAATCGCCTCTACTAAATAGTACACTAGTGAGGTGATCAGTCTCAATAGCATAATATTTAGATAGTGCAATCATGGCAACAAGAGGAATTACAGAGTCCTCAAACCAAACACTTATATCATCCCTTGAATCAGAAAATGTCTTAGTCATCCAACTGCCCGGGTACAGCGGTGACAAGAACATTCTCTCTCAAGGTCATTCTACCTAGAATTAGGACACCACACCCGAACAGGATGTCCGGAACCTGGCTCTGATACCAACTTTGTCACACTGTCATGGGCCTATACCACACTGTAAGCCTACCAACAATCAATTACTATAAAAAGAAGCATAACATCAACTTGATAATTGTAACATCCTTGTCCAATAAAGGATACAACTTATACAAATAATAATTACAACATGCCCCAAAACTATAGCAAAGTGCACGAAACTAAACCCTTTTCTAACAAAACTTCAACTTCCTGCTTCCAGCTTGAACTTTATTAATATGACCTGCACTCACACTGAGATGTTGTAGGGTGAGAATATGGGGAGATTCTCAGCAGGGTTGGATTCTCTTTACTTGAACCACAATCCCCCACTCAACAACAATACTTCAAACACAAGTTCACAAAAAGCAATTCTAACATATAAGCAAATCTATAGGCATACATTTACAATATAAATTTAACATTAAATAAACAACATACTGCTAAGCATTCAAACTAAGAATTATTATTTTTTTTTTTTAAAAACGCACATTCATATAACCATTTCATATAACCAATCAATTTATCTAAGTAACATTCACCACATATAACTATTCAGAATAATCATACATACATCAATAAGTGTAAAACGGGTAAGCTGGCGGGGAAAAACTGGCTTTCTTTCAAAATTCTCATTAGAAGTACAATTCCGAAACACTTATGTTACCCACCGTGCCCGTGATACTAAAAATCAAGTTTTAAAAAGTTATTTTAACAATAGTCATTTAGTAGAGAAAATGACTTCATGAAAACAAGAAAGCAAGAATCTCAGTCATAACTACATTTAAACTTTCCACTGTAAGAAGAACTGCAATCAAATAATAAAATACGGTGATCACATTCCCAACCATACAATATTCACAACATCAATCTTCCAATAGCACATAGTAATCCACGATCAAACAAAATTTCAATGCAATAGATACTGTAAACATAGCATCTCGGCCGGACGTTACGTATCGCCGTCCCCAGCATTCATATTTCCATTTTCACTTCCCGCCTGGGCGTTACGTATCGCCGTCCCCAGGGGTTTCCTCATTTTCATAATCATTTCCATTTTCACATCCATTGGGCGTTACGTACCGCCGTCCCCAAGGATTTCTCATTTCCAGATCGACTTTTCTACCCACTTGAGCGTTACGTATCGCCGTCCCCAAGGGGTTCTCATATCCATCTCAAGAGAGCAATAGAAATACAAACACAACCACAATCACAATCACCATCACAATCACAATCACAAATACAAATACAAGCACAAGCACAAGCACAAGCAAAAGAAAAAGCACAAGCACAAGCACGACCATATTCAATCAACCCAAGACATACAACACTCAAATGAAAATTAAATACTATCACTAACATCAATCAATATTTTCAGTGAACGAATAAAGTACACAACTAGAATTCCACACTTTCCATCAAGATAACACAATCAAAAAGCTTATTCATTGGATATCAATCATATAATTTAAACCCTCATCATCGCAACATAAAAGGGGAGGGAATCCACCCTCGGTGAATCATGACATATATCAATCTCATATATCCAGCTATCCATCATCATACAACAACAATATATAAACTCATACTCATCATTCACAATCATTTCACCATATAATTCATTGATACAATATTTGTTCATTGTTTACATCTCATATATATATATATTCTCTTGCATTTGAATCCCAAATCCTTTAAAGGGATGTTAAATTACAACAAATACACCAAACTTATTAACTTTCATCAATCATTCAACTATCCATCTCTCTAATAATAATTTTCACATTCATCATTCCCAAACACTTAATCAACCATTACACATACATATCACAAACTATATTCCATTTACATACCAATTCACTTATCATTCTTTTACTTCCAACATCTTATCTTTCATTCATAAAAGCATATCATACACACCTAAACATATATACTTGTTCAATTACACAAAACCATTCCATAATTAACATATTTCACTTAGTAAACAGACCCAATCTTTACTCAGGTTTAACATCACAATATCATTACATTTCACAACACAATATTTATCACATCACTTCTCAATAAATCAAATTTCCATTTCCAACACTTTTCATAATCAATTTTATGTCTCAATTATAATTCAAACCACAATTACTTGAACATAATAAAACTTCATCTTTTAAAGATATTCAATTCCAAAAAGGACCATTCAAAAATTTTCTAAAAACTGTGAAGGACCAATTCGTAATTTTTCCAAAGTTTTTAAAAGACCATTTTGCAATTTTTCCCCCAAACACACACTTAGCGCCAGTTTCCATGTTTCCAACTTATTCTCCACCAACAACAAGGAAGCCCACTCAAACACTATCAATAAACATCATTTCTTCTTGATTCAACAATTTCTTATTGAAAATTAATACAAACTTCAATTCTTGAAACCATAAGACTTCATGATTCTCACTCATGATTTAGTTCCCAAAACTTGTTTTGTTCATCACAAACTCATCAAATATTCATCCAAAATCAACAAAAGAAAACATGATTCAAATTCAATTTCATAAACACATATAAACCCTAACTCAAAACCAAAGCAATCCTCACAACTTCAGAAAGCCCTAGGCAAACAAATGAGAGAAGTAATGCTTTGAAGTGAGGAGAAAGAGAAGAACCCTACCTAGGAGCAATTTGGTCCCTCAAACTCCAAATTCTGCATATTTCCCAACTCTGGCGTCATTTTTCGATCTCCTTTCTTTCTCAATCCAACCGTTGAATTTGCCAACTGAAATCAGGGTTAGATTCGTCTCTCTCTAAGCTTCGATTCGAGGGGTAGAACGTCGAAAACGGATCGTTGGATGTGAAGATATGCTCCATTCTTTCTCGCTTCACACTCCACGGTCGCTGCTCTGTTTTGGTCCCTAGAAATTTTCTCCACTCTCCCCGATTCTTCATCCTCTCCTTCTTATAAATATCTAATTTACTAACAAATGTCAAAACTATAATTCTTCCCCCAAACTTTCTAATTATTACACTTTAAACTCAAAATATTTATTTCCTTTCCAAATTGATCATTTCAAGTTTCAAATCATTTCTAAACTTTTCTCACACACCTTCTTTATTCTATTTTAATCCCTTTCATAATATTGTAGACCACAAATCATTCTCTTTTATTTTCTAAATACTTCTAAATCTTTCAATTTAGTCCTTTATGAATTCCAACTCAACATTTACCCCATATTTCCACTCATCTTACCCTACTTTATTCCCTTCCCCCAACATCCTCTAAGAAATTACTCTCTTATAATTGTTTAAGATCACCCAAACTTGATTTTCTTTCTAATAAGTCCTTTCTCAAAAATCGGGGTGTTACATCCAACAAATCTAAAAATCATATATCTGTAGATATTTATTTAAGACAATATTTCCTGTCCTAGACAGTCAATTATGTCTTAAACGGTGTCACCAATGTGACCCACGAATTAACCCTAATTCGCGTCCCGATATGGCATCTTGATCCTGCTCGTGTGTGACCCAGTAGGCCCCACGTGAAGTTGGCAGCAAGTCATCCCTATGACTTACAAGTCTAGAGCGGACTCTAGCAAGCCATCACGACTACCCAAAACACGTGAGTTATCGTTTAACGCCGAAACGACTTAACCTCAGTACTGCCTTGTCAAGTTCCCTTTTTGTCCTACGATATTTCAGTAATGGATCAGGCATGGGAAAGTCATCCAAAATCCATACCTCCAACTTTCTCGATTCCTTGAGTAAGTCCCAATTTTCAGTGTGGCCACACATTCCTTGGACAGACTCATCGAGGGGCCCAATGAAATATCTCCCATTTCTATGAGGGACAAAATTCCGTCTTGGTCAACCATATTCCTCAGCACGGTAATCAACCAAACCCGTACTTAGCCCTTATGGCTACCCTGCTACGGGCAACGTTAGATTAAGCCAAAGTCTGAAAACTACAACGCCGGAATGATGAAGACCTCAGGTCTTGAGGGCATCGTGACAGGTGTACCAGGAGAAACTAGCTAATGACTAAAACCATGTAGGATTCTCCGGGTCAGTCCAGCAACTCGTAACTCCTTACGTAATTGCACCATGACTCTCGTACCAGCATCTAGTGCGTGCATCCCTATGCACCGAGGTCATGCTGATCTTAGTTCATTTCAAGTTCCCACTCGAATGATCGACCAGGGACAGTTTAGATTAATTATCTCATAATTAATCACGGACTGTTATCACAGTAAACATGCTAATAATGTGATAACCATTAATTTATCTCTATAAATTAATTGATATGTTCACAACATATCTATAAGGTGATTGACACTAGGGCACAATCTACATCATAGCCTCCATTGTATTAACTATGGACCACCCTCCACTCTCTATCGTTGTGAATCAGAAGCTCCCCCAAGCTCAATCCTCTTCTAGTGAGGATGTCTAATCCCTCAAGGTTTGAGATTGTACTTGCAAAAGTTCGAACTCCCTTTGATAGGCCATGGATATAGGGTAGACGTGGTGGAGATGAGTAGAAGAGGAGAGAAAACGAAGCAACGGGCATCTTCCCCTCAACTCTAACCTAAGATACCATTTAATTACTTGATTGTTGGACAAACCATGCACGTGATGATGGAGATTATGCCCTAGGGCCAATCACCTCACAGATATGTTGTGAACATATCAATTAATTTATGGAGATAAATTAATGGTTATCACATTATTAGCATGTTTACTGTGATAACAGTCCGTGATTAATTATAAGATAATTAATCTAAAACTGTCCCTGGTCGATCATTCGAGTGGGAACTTGAATTGAACTAAGACCAGCATGACCTCGGTGCATAGGGATGCATGCACTAATATTATAATCTCATGACCTCAGTTGAGGCATCCCTAATATTATAATTAGGACTTCAAGTCCTAAAATCATGATATTATTGTAATCTCATGATTTGATAATTTGATAATTATTTAATTTTGGGAAACCCTAATTATAATTATCAAAGTCTAAACCCTATATATATATGGAGGCCTAAGTCGACTTTAATGCTAGACTCTCATACCTTGGGAATTTCGACTTAGCCAACAAAAGTTCACAAGTCCAAAAGTGTTTTGAGTCTTGGTGAAAGTTTGTGAGAGAAAACACAACCCTAGTCTTTCTAGAGAGAGAAAGTGGCGCAAACCCTAGAATTGTTTTAGGTTTTGTGAGTTGAGTTGTGTGTGGGATCAAGAACACCATTCTTGATCAAAAGGCGCCATTCTATCTTGGAGTTTGAGAAGTGTTCTTGAACCCAAGAACACCGTAGATAAGGCTCCCGGTTTGCTTGGAGAAGCAAACGTGGCTAGCACCTAGGCATCTACCAAGCTGTTCGTGTGGATCACCGGTGGAGGGAGCACACTCGGAGTGGACTCCTCAAATTCGTAAACGCAAAGAACAGCCATCGACTTGGGTAAATTGTTGACCTTACACCGATACAGATTCATATAGCGGATCTATTGGGAAAGAAATCGCTATGTATGTTTTAAAATTTTGTTTTACACACGCTTCCGTTGCTTTTACATGCGTGGCGATTTCCCAACAGTGGTATCAGAGCCACGCTATTTTGGATCTGTATTGGTTTTGGTGATTATACATGTGATGTGTAATGCATGTTTTTACCGTTTTTCTTTGGCATGATAGTTGATGTTTTACGGAAAAGATCCACCAAAACTTTTTGGAACTAATGCTAAGAGTGCAAATTTTATGTATATGATACATAAAGAAATCAATATGATTGATTTGAACATTTTCTTGAAAAAATAGGCCAAAGTCGAAATTCCTTATAATTATGGTTAAAATTGTTTTAATTATAATTATAAAAGGGTTGGCTGAAAATTTATTAAAATTATGAATTTTATAGAATTTTTCAGATCAATAATTAAATTCTTGAATGTGATTCTTGAATTTTATAATTATTGATAATGGGCCTAAATTCAAGAAAAGGGCATGTGAAAATTGCACATCCTAATTAACACCTACAAAATCGGTTTTGTTATGTGTTGGATTTATATTGTGTTTGACATGATTGTATGAAGTGTTCATATATGTAATTGTGTGGTGTTGGATATGGCTCTAGGTTTTTGGTGTATACGGCCTGCGTGTCATCTCCCTCTATCCGATGTAATTTTACTTTTCAGTTTATACCTCAATGTAACTGGGGTTTACTCTCTTGTAATTTTACGTTTCTTTTTAGAAAAAAATTCTCTCATTGGCTTGGGAGAATTGTTAGGATAGGTGGGCCATATCTAAACACAATATATATCTGTTTTACATTTTAGCATTGTATGTGATGCAAAGCGCTAGATGTATGTTTAGGACGCGATTTTAACATGCTTTTCTATTTTAAACGCTACAACAACGTATACGATACGGGCGTGGGATTTTGCATATGATGCAAGATCCATGCACATGTTTATATGTATATGATACATGGGGAAATAAACATGTGACATGACTCGTTTAATTTTAAAAAGGAGTTTAAGAATTAAACTTTAAAACGGAACGATTTTATAAAATTTAACCCTTTTAGAAAATCTTAAGTTTTAATGCCATCAATAAAACACCCTGTGGAAATCTTGTTCATCATAGAGCGGTGATCGCCCTCAGCGACACGTATCTATCTTGACCTCGAGGACACACGGGTGAATGGGAGATTCAGTTCGACGCCCATTGAAATCTTGGGTCATTAAATGCGGTGATCGCCCTCAGCGACACGTATTTAAGTGGCGCCGTTGATGATATGGGGATGGGCTTCGGCCTCGTCGTTTGGACCTAGCCATTCACAAGTTTTATTGTGTGACTTAATGGGGTTATCAAAACGGTTTTGGACCTCAAGGCATTAGATGGGATAAACATGCCATAATAAGTATCATATGATGATACAGTCCCATAAGGATCTAAGAGTCACATATGATGTGATTGGTAAAGAGTTACCTACCTAAATAACCAAAAGGTGCATGATCGCCCTCAGCGACGGTAAATTTTGGTGAAATATGGGTCTTAGCCACCAATAATAAATTTTACCGGGTTTTATAAAATGGTGGACATTTTTATGCTAATCAAAATTCATATCTTTTGAAAATTGTAGAATCAAATGGCAACTAGTAGTTCAACCTTTTCACTGCGACCTATCCTTGAGAAGGATAAGCTGAACAGAACGAACTTCTTCGATTGGTTTCGTAATCTGAGAATTGTTCTCACCCATGAGAGGAAACTGTATGTTCTGGACAAACCTATCCCTGATGAGCCTGCCAAGGGCGCTCCAGGAGCTGAGTGGAGGGCTTATGAGAAGCACTTTGACGACTCGCTGGAGGTCTCTTGTCTGATGATAGACACAATGATTCCAGAGCTTCATCAGGGCTTGGACACATTGATGTCATATGAGATGATTATGCGTCTCAAGGAAATGTTCCGCTATCAAATCAGACAAGATAGATATGAGACCACTAAGGCTCTTATGTCTTGCAAAATGGCTGAAGGTGATTCTGTTGGTAACCATGTCACTCACATGAGAGGGTACATAGATCATCTTGAAAGGCTGGGATTCCCTGTTCAACCTGAGATTGCCGCAGGCATAATCCTGTGCTCACTGCCTTAGAGCTATGACTCGTTTGTCAGAAGCTACTATAGGAGAGGAACAAAGAAGACAGTTTCTGAGTTGCATGGAATGCTCAAGTCAGTTGAGGCATCCCTAATTCAGAAGAGGCATCCCTAACATTGTATTAACTATGGACCACCCTCCACTCTCTATCGTTGGGAATCACAATCTCCCCCAAGCTCAATCCTCTTCTAGTGAGGATGTCTAATCCCTCAAGGTTTGAGATTGTACTTGCAAAAGTTCGAACTCCCTTTGATTGGCCATGTAGGATAGACGAGGTGGAGATGAGAAGAAGAGGAGAGAAAACGATGCAACAGGCATGTTCCCCTCAACTCTAACTTAAGATACCATTTAATTACTTGATTGTTGGATGAACCATGCACGTGAGTGGCTTGGAACAACTGGAAAGTGATCTTGGATGATTGGAAACGTTGGATGCTTGAAGCTTGCAACAAGATTAGCCTCCATTGTATTAACTATGGACCACCCTCCACTCTCTATCGTTGTAAATCACAAGCTCCCCCAAGCTCAATCCTCTTCTAGTGAGGATGTCTAATCCCTCAAGGTTTGAGATTGTACTTGCAAAAGTTCGAACTCCCTTTGATAGGCCATGGATATAGGGTAGACGTGGTGGAGATGAGTAGAAGAGGAGAGAAAACGAAGCAACGGGCATCTTCCCCTCAACTCTAACCTAAGATACCATTTAATTACTTGATTGTTGGACAAACCATGCACGTGAGTGGCTTGGAACAACTGGAAACCGAACTTGGATGATAGGAAACATTGGATGTTGAAGGTTGCACAAGATTCGCCTCCATTGTATTAACTATGGACCACCCTCCACTCTGTATCGTTGTGAATCATAATTTCCCCCAAGCTCAACCCTCTTCTTGTGAGGATGTCTAAGCCCTCAAGGTTTGAGATTGTACTTGCAAAAGTTCGAACTCCCTTTGATTGGCCATAGATATAGAGTAGATGAGGTGGAGAAGAGAAGAAGAGGAGAGAAAACGAAGCAAGGGGCATCATCCCCTCAACTCTAACCTAAGATACCATTTAATTACTTGATTGTTGGACAAACCATGCACGTGAGTGGCTTGGAACAACTGGAAACCGATCTTGGATGATAGGAAACGTTGGATGATTGAAGCTTGCAACAATATTCACCTCCATTGTATTAACTATGGACCACCCTCCACTCTCTATCGTTGGGAATCACAATCCCCCCCAAGCTCAATCTTCTTCTAGTGAGGATTTCTAAGCCCTCAAGGTTTGAGATTGTACTTGCAAAAGTTCGAACTCTCTTTGATTGGCCTTGTACATAGGATAGACGAGGTGGAGATGAGAAGAAGAGGAGAAAACGAAGCAACGGGCATCTTCCCCTTAACTCTAACTTAAGATACCATTTAATTACTTGATTGTTGGACAAATAATGCACGTGAGTGGCTTGGAACAACTGGAAACCGAACTTGGATGATAGGAAACATTGGATGTTGAAGCTTGCAACACGATTCGCCTCCATTGTATTAACTATGGACCACCCTCCACTCTCTATCGTTGTGAATCATAATATCCCCCAAGCTCGATTCTCTTCTAGTGAGGATGTCTAAGCCCTCAAGGTTGAGATTGTACTTGCAAAAGTTCAAACTCCCTTTGATTTGCCATGGATATAGGGTAGACGAGGTGGAGATGAGAAGAAGAGGAGAAAATGAAGCAACGGGCATCTTCCCCTTAACTCTAACTTAAGATACCATTTAATTACTTGATTGTCGGACAAACAATGGACGTGAGTGGCTTGGAACAACTGGAAACCGAACTTGGATGATAGGAAGCATTGGATGTTGAAGCTTGCACCACGATTCGCCTCCATTGTATTAACTATGGACCACCCTCCACACTCTATCATTGTGAATCATAATCTCCCCCAAGCTCGATTCTCTTCTAGTGAGGATGTCTAAGCCCTCAAGGTTTGAGATTGTACTTGCAAAAGTTCGAAGTCCCTTTGATTTGCCATGGATATAAGGTAGACGAGGTGGAGATGAGAAGAAGAGAAGAAAACGAAGCAACGGGCATCTTCCCCTGAACCCTAACTTAAGATACCATTTAATTACTTGATTGTTGGACAAGCAATGCACGTGAGTGGCTTGGAACAACTGGAAACCGAACTTGGATGATAGTAAACATTGGATGTTGAAGCTTGCACCAAGATTCGCCTCCATTGTATTAACTATGGACCACCCTCCACTCTCTATCGTTGTGAATCATAATCTCCCCCAAGCTCGATTCTCTTCTAGTGAGGATGTCTAAGCCCTCAAGGTTTGAGATTGTACTTGCAAAAGTTCGAACTCCCTTTGATTGGCCATGGATGTAGGGTAGACGTGGTGGCAATGAGAAGAAGAAGAGGAGAGAAAACGAAGCAACGGGCATTTTCCCCGCAACTCTAACCTAAGATACCATTTAATTATTTGATTGTTGGACAAACCATGCACGTGAGTGGCTTGAAACAACTGTAAACCGATCTTGGATGATAGGAAACGTTGCATGCTTGAAGCTTGCAACAAGATTCGCCTCCATTGTATTAACTATGGACCACCCTCCACTCTCTATCGTTGTGAATCATAATCTCCCCCAAGCTCGATTCTCTTCTATTGAGGATGTCTAAGCCCTCAAGGTTTGAGATTGTACTTGCAAAAGTTCGAAGTCCCTTTGATTTGCCATGGATATAGGGTAGACGAGGTGGAGATGAGAAGAAGGGAAGAAAACGAAGCAACGGGCATCTTCCCCTTAACCCTAACTTAAGATACCATTTAATTACTTGATTGTTGGACAAACAATGCACGTGAGTGGCTTGGAACAACTGGAAACCGAACTTGGTGTTGGAGATTGTGCCCTAGGGCCAATCATTTTATT
>QANZ01007873.1:5488-24129 GCA_003254925.1 Chamaecrista fasciculata
TGATTCTGAGTTGGTTATTTGAATTTGAATTAAGATATTCTAGGAATATTTTAATTAGATATTCAAAGCCTAAAATATGATATTATAAGAATATCATAGATTTTATATTTATAAAATTAGTGTAATTTTAGTAAATATAAGTCTGCAAAGTCGCCTAGCTCCCACACACACATACTGGTCATGTCATGCACATTCTGAAACCCTAGCTCACCAAATAGAGAGAAGTCGAATTCCTCCTTGTAGAGAGAAAAAATTTCGACACCCACCTTCCTAGACAGAGAAGTCGATTTTCTTCTAAGGAGTTAGAAGAGTGATCGAAAGTTGTGGGTTCTACGGGTTTGTAGACAACAATAGAACAAAAGGAGTTTTGTTGCTGATTGTTGATCTGTGGCGCCATCCACCTGGATTTCAGAGAAGGAGTTCTTGAATTCATAATCTGTAGATTGGATCCCGAGTCTCTTTGGAGAAAGAGGCGTGGAGGCTAGCACCTCGTGTTCGGGAAACTGTTCGTGTGGATCACCGGTAGAGGAAGGACGTGGAGACGGACTTCTAGACTCACCAGTATCACCAATCCGATTGAAAGCCTGAGGTATAACACTTTTCGTATCTGGTTTTAAATTTCAACTAGCGGATCTCAGGGTGGGTTTTCCTCAGGGGCGCAAGTTTTTTTTAAATTTACGTTTCTTCCGCTGCGTGTTTCCCTGAGGATTTCCCAACAGGGTTTTGTTGGATACTTCAATGCCGATGTAGGAAAAAATGAAGAGTGGAGACCAACTTTAGGTTTTACCTTCGTGCTCAAAATTATACCATATGTTGGACTAGCAAGAAGCTGACGTGCATTAAATTTAATAGAGGTTGAATTTGTTGCATAACAGTTAGTGTATTGGTTTTATGGCTGAAGAGGTTTATAAAGCACCTTGGATTTGGAAATGAGAGTTCCAATCTAGTGATGTTGTACTCTGACAATACTATATTCAAAGCCTATGTTGTAACTTCACATTGAGATTATATATAGCACAAAAAGATTGATTAATGTATGATACATTTCAGCCGAATGTATGATAATAGACCCCTTGACTAAACCCATAGTAAAAAATGTTTGTAAAGATCGCAAAAAAGTGCTTGACAAGCGCGAAATATAATTTGCAGACATTATGTAATGTGACTACATAATTATTGATATTATATCTTTTTTCATCACTTTATGTTAGTGTTTAGAGATATACAATGTCTAGTATGTCGTACAGGTGGAAAAGTTGTCTCTCTAACACGAGCAACTACCTTTGACACTTAGGTGGAGTGGGCAAAGATGAGACATTTGTGTTCAACAATAAAGCTTCTAAGGAAGCTGATATGGTAGAGAAGAAACACAGGTCATATGTCGCCTTGACTCAAGTATAGCTAGTCAAGATGAGATCCACATAAACAAAGTTGGATCATGACATGGAAACACACTTTCATGATACCTGTAGCCGGATAACAAACTCTTCAACGTTGACGTCATGAGAGATGAGTTTAAGAATTTGGGTTTAGATGCTGAAAGTATGCAGACTTAAGTCTGTACGGTGTTAATAATAATTTTAAAACGATGTACACTCTAAAAGAAAAGAGTGACACCGTAGCATGTGTTTCATACCACATCCGCTGAGAGAACTGCAAAAAAAGGGAAGCAAGTGAAAGGTCCCTAGTTCATTGTTGTGTAAGTCCATGGGCGGAATCATCTTCTCATTGATGTCCTTATGACTTTGGTAATACCATGAGGGTATGCTTCAGTGATTGCTACTCTAGCTTTGTTTCCTACGATCATGACTGATACGGTCTAAGGTACTATGATAGGAACGCGACTAATACAATTCTAAATGATATTTGGGTGAAAGGAAGTGTTAGTCAGGATGCACAAGGAAAATATACCAAGAGGGGGTGAATTGGTATTTAAAACTTTTTATAAGTTAAAAATGAGTTTTAACAAAGTTCCTTAAAACAGGTTCTCAAAACAAACCCTCTAATATAAATTCCTCAGAACAATTCCTTCAAACTGTTTCTTTTAGAAAAAAGTTCCTTAGCAATAACAGATAAGCTTAAGAACAGAGATACTCAGATAAAACAGCTACTTAAACAGATCAGCTATTCAATATTTCCTAAATCTATATTTGGAAAGAATTATGCTAATTAATGCTAAATCTATATTTGGAAAGTTCATCGAACACAACATGCATACGTTCACCTTGGTTTCCCAGATTGAGGATAAACTCCTCACAACTTTTCTTACAAGTTTCTCCTGCTCAAGACGTTCTCCTAAGGAATCCAGATCATTGACGATTTTTCCGAATCTCTCAAACATCTCATCAATCTTCTCGGTTTCCTTCATCTAGAAGTTCTCATATTCTTTCATGAATGAATCAATTCGAGACTTCCTCAGCTCGGTTGTTCCTTAATTCGTGACTTGGAGTTTGTCCCACATTTCTTTTGCAGCTTCACATCTTGATAACTTCTTGAAATCATCTGCACTCACAGCACAATAAATACAGTTAATAGCTTTACTTTTGAGTGCATACCTGTTGTTGTCATTGTCATCCCATTTTTCAATAGGCTTTTCAACAATCTTTTCATTCTCCCATTTTGTAATCTCAATAGGACCATTCTTGCTAATTCGTCAGATTTGAGGATTGATAGATTCAGTAAAGATCCTCATGCGGTTTTTCCAGTAGGTATAGTTAGTCCCATTGAAATAAGGAGGTTTGTGCATAGAGGACGATCCAGCATTGCTGTTTTCATTGTTGCTCTGCATCTTGACTCAGGATCTTTTCTCAGGGCTCTTACACCAAGTTAGATATATATAAAGAGACATTGCTCTGATACCACTTGTTAGTCAGGATGCACAAAGAAAATATACCAAGAGGGGGGTGAATTGGTATTTAAAACTTTTTCTAAGTTAAAAACGAGTTTTAACAAAGTTCCTTAAAAAATGTTTTCAAAACAATCACTCTAATATAAATTCCTCAGAACAATTCCTTCAAACAGTTTCTTTTTGAACAAAGTTCCTTAGCAATAACAAATAAACTTAAGAACAGAGATACTCAGATACAACAGCTACTTAAACAGATCAGCTATTGAAACAGATTGCTAACGTAAGAAAACAGTTTCTTAACTCACAAAAGATAAATGCGGAATATAAAGGAGAAAGGATAAGGAATAATGACACATCAGATTTATACTTGATCAGAATAAGATACTAGTCCTGAACAAAGGATTTTCTCTTAAGCCTACGTCCAGTCCTCAAACAAAAAGTAAAGGAATTTATATTATTGCTGGGCAAACTAACCAAATTACAATTGGCACTCAACCACTCACAGATCACCACTGGGGTTTCACACTTTAATAGTTTCCCAAACCACAAGTTCTCACGGGTAACAATAAGGTTCCTCACAACAACTCCTCTTACAGTGCAACCACTCACGGATAACCACTTAGGGTTTCACAACAACCGAGGGTAGGCAAGCTATTACCGCTAGGAGGTATACAAACGAATCAGACAGTTTCAAGAAGTATATAGAAGGGGTTCTCTCACAAAGGCTCCATTTGGTATGTTGGAATTGTCCTTTGCATTGTAAAGTGGCACAAATTCCAAGATTTTCATGTGTTTGGTATGACAATATATGCTCTGTAAAGTGGATTACAATGTAAAGGCATTTACTTTACATAAGCCTTTTTTCTTTACTTCACATTTCTGATGTAATCCAAGTCTACCTAGGGAATTATGTTAGAATTCCTAAATTGCCCCTCTCACTCCCATCCCATCTTCTTCCCTGACGCTGGCCGGCGGCAGCGACGGTGGTGGACGGCGGTGGACGACGGCGCCAACAACCGTCCACGGCGGCTCCGGCCACCGTGGACGGCGGCGCCGACCACCGTATTCGGCGCTGGATGGCAGTTGACGGCGTCACCAGACACCGTGGACGGCGGCGGTGGGCGGCGGCGGTCTTATGGTGGTTGTGGAAGGACATTTTTGTCATTTTCTTTTTATATCTATTTTACTTTCTCTCCCCTACCTTTTTATACGAAACACTTTCAATCTTTACCTACTTTACATTCCCTCAACTACTTTTCGTTTCCCTCACAATTTTTCCTTTGTAAAACTCTTTCCTTTACCTACCTAAAACCTAACCAAACGAACCCAAAGAGATAGGTTCACACACAAAGGTGAATTGTCACAAAGACACAATCCCACAAAGGGTTCTCACACAGAGTTTGAACTAAGCAGCTTCACACAGATATTCTTTTCAGCGAAATTAGCCTTCTGAAGGAATGTTTCTGCAGACTTGAATACTCCAACGGCTAGAAATAGTAGTATCTTCAAGAAATTCGATTTGTCTTAGCCTTCTTCAAAGTCTTAACGGCATTCCCAGGTTGCTCATCTGGTATTTATGAAATATAGACGTTGAGCAGCAATCAACAGAGTCAAAAGATCAAAGTTAAAAAACTTTCCTTGTAAGACTTCCTTGACCTGCGATTTAGCAGTAATTAGCATAATTCTTTCCAAATGTAGATTTAGCAAATATTAAAAGCTTCAACGATTAGCTTATGAATTTCTCAACGTTCATAACACAAAGTTAATGACATAGAGCAAGATCAGCGCTTAAATGAATAAGAATATAATGTTCAGCGCACACTTTAGAAAGTTTCCTAAACAGTTCCTTTAATCATAGCGATAATTAAGGAATAGGAATAACTGAGATTTCTTTCCTTCTTTAGATGGATTAACTAATAGTCACTGATTTCATACTTAATGAAATTCTGATTTTACTCAATCATGGTCTCTCAATTAAACTACTTTATTTAGAGCAATATTCTGAGACCTAATATGACCTTTCATTTAAACTTTATTATTTAAGATAATGCATCGTGAGTAGCCTAATATTTTAATATTTGTTAACAAAGAATTTTTAACAATTATCAAAACACAAAATGTGAATTAATAATAATTAATTAATTAAATGTCAGATTAATGAATATTTTATGTTTCAACGCTTAATTAAATAAAAATATATATATAAAAATTTATCCCAATAGGAAGATTAATTACAATACACACATCGATACTAGTGTATGTGACATTTCCCTGATGACATTGTGTAGTCATAAGTGTGGGTACTTTGCGTACAAGGGCAATCTGAGTCAAAGATTGACTCGAGAGGGATTAGATTTGCCATGGAAATGTGTATATTGTTAAATTTAGGACATCTGAGGCATAATTTTAATATTTCAGCTACACGCAGGAGAATGAGGTTTGTGCTAGTCCCATAAAAAGGATTTTAAGTGCAAGCACTTAAAAGAACACATCAAGCCTATGCGGTGACGGCAAAGCAGCAAGTATGAATAGACCTTGATTGGTTGCCGAATTCAATATTTATGTGTGCCTGGTATCTTAGCAGGAGGGTCAGATTATATGGCACTACCCATCGATTGTCTAACTGGATCCCATTTTTCTCAACAAGACATCCATTATCTTGTCTCATGTACTTGTAGTAACCATCTTCCTCCATATAGGATCTAGCTGAGAATTGTTTGGGAAAATGCTTGGAACATCTATTCTCTTGCATATAGGGGGAGTTAGTTCACGCCGCACCGCATGGGCCATGAATCATGAATGCTTTCACCGCTTCATATAGTGGAGGGTCGTACTCAGGGTCCAGGATCTCAACTGAAATAAGCCCATCAATATCCTCCACATTTTATTTTGATCTAGCATCAAGCCATATTAGTAGGTGTGCATGAGGTAGCCCTCTCTTTTGGAATTCAACTCATTATACCACTGCATATTGTAACAATAAACAACACATTAGTGTTCATTTAATTGAACTCTTCATGTTTTATTTTGTATATATAATCATTGCTCACCAGCTATAGTTTTCCCACGTATGTGGTCTTTTGTAAGGACTCTAATCATTTGGTCTAGTTTGATCTTGAAAACTCTTGCAAGGATGTCAAGCCTGTCCTCTGTCGATGTGTTGAAAGTTTTAAACAATTTCACCAACTCAGGCCATTTGGGATTGCAAGTGAATGTGATGAACAATGATGAGAATCCTTTGAACGCACATATTGTCATAGCACCCTAAACCGTAAATCACCCACTATAAGTGCAGCAATCTCGAGTGCGTTCCATAAATTAAATAAACGGGTATCTGTTTCGCATTTTTTGATCAGTCTAAGTCTAAGTGGTAATGGGTTGAGAGTAGAGACTCATCTAACTATTCTGAAAGCTTTAACCAAGTGGTTGAATGAGTCGAACATTTGTCACAACATTATCACAATGCTGGCATCTATAATTTCATGTTGGGTGGAATCCCTCCATATATTATATTGTTAATGTTAGAACGCGAACTTCATATCAATAGATTATTAAACAATGAATAATTGTTATAATAAGTTACCCAAGTACTGATGTCAAACGGTTTGATACTTCATTCTTAGTATCATATATATACATTTGAGAGAATTTTGGTGGGTTCCCAAGCATTGGCAGCAGACTCTCCATGTAGTACGTGGTATGTTCCCTCATGCGAAAAACATATGGTGCTTGTCCATTGTTAACAAAATGATTGACTTTCTCACTCATTAATGTGAAGGCAAACATATTATTGTATAATCCGATGTTCCTCATTCCAAATCATGGCTCCACATGATTCACATTCACGATCACCCAATGTCGAAATACTTTGATATATTGTATGTTAGTTATATTTAAAATAAAAAATACAATTTTCGAATGTAGTTAATGTGTACTACGAACAAATGATAAATTAGTGTTGAGTATGTTAAATGCTCACCTATGTTAAATGCTCACGAACAATTGGTACATTTGATGTTGCTTCTTCAGTCACGTTGGCTGTCATATGACAATAATGAATCATTTTCCTAACTATGATGTTGTCATATCAACAAATTTATATCCAAATATAGTTAAATGCGACATAGTGGATATTAAGGTTGTGTATATAATATCAATTTTTATATACTCGTAAAAAAAACCATCTTGTGTGTATCAATTTCTTGCTTGACGCTGGGTGTATGCGCATCTGAAATTTTGAAACTGATGCTCCAGCAACATGCTCTAAAAGACAGTAAGACGAACGAATTTGTGTGAAAATATTTGATCCATATTTTTCTTTCAATGAATATAAATGATTTGTACTAGACCTAGACTATTTTGTGCACTCAGTTGTTCTTCTTCTCCGCATCTTAAACATTCTAATCCGTCAGTTACCTAAAAATTAGTCACATGGCATTTTTAAAGAATTTCTTAGTAAACCAAACAACAAACCTTTTCCATCATTTTTTTCTTGAATTAGTAGTGGGTTGAGTAATGTGTATATTGCTTACACTTAGCTTTTGATGAAGATGCCATCAGAAGTTGTCCCTCGCATTGTAATTTGCCATACCCTCCGTAGATAGAACTGTCATTGTGAAAAGTTGATGAGCTATCTTAATCATGTGTTATTTGTTCTCAACCTCTTTGTCTATGGTTAGATAAAAGTGTAGGGTAACTTTTGGTCGACTTGTTGTGTTGTGGTACAACTTTTCCAAAGTGTAACTGACTGGCATGTGGCGTAACTGAATTTGAAAAACAAATTAGCATGTCAACACAATATCTGTTAATATACTATGGGTTAGTCACATTACCATCAATAAAATGATACTGTAACATTGGTTATATCTGACAGTTGAGACACATAATTTGCATATCTTGCTAAGTTGTGATTCTTATCATTACCAGTGATGAACATAAATTATATACAATATATATGCACTATTTATCGGCATACCACACAATTCTCTTGACAACAAACTTTGTTTGGAATTATAAAAAAGTTTTTTGCACCAGCTGTTATCTTCTCCTGCCTTATGTTTGGTACGCTACAATTAACCTCTGTTAATACCTTTGATAACTGCATAATTTTAAAACAAAAAAATGAGTTTGTGAATTTGGCTTGCCGACAAACAGACTAAACTTTGATAGTTATTCATAGTACGTTGTACGTATCAAATATTGCTAAAGTTCCCATATGTATTAGGTATTGCGTAATTGACTTGGACAACATTTATATAACACACATTGATAATAGGCCCAATGACTCGAAGCCTAGAAGACCTAGGCCATAGGCGTTCAAAGCTCATCAAAGGAATCCCTTGGGCGAGAACGCCAAAAGAGCCCTACACGAGTAAGGCACCGAGCGCCTCATGACAATCGAGAACGCCAATAGCTAGGCGTCCACAGAAAGAGTCCTAACATGGTTAAGGCACCAAATCCCCTACGTCGGTCGAGAACGCCAACAACCAGGCGTTCACGAGAGGGCGTAAAAAGAGGCGTTGCTACAACAATCAAGAGCCAGGAAGAGACTAACCTCCATACGATTCCTCCATCAAATAACAGCTCATTTCCGTATCTTAACTGCCAGATCTGCTAAGATAACGATCAGTTAGGATTTCCACCAAGATCACAACTGATTTGGCCAAATCAGTTAAGATCACAGTCGACCATATCTAGGTCAAAAAGATCTCATTTCACCAGTATAAAAGGACAGCTCCTGTACTGGAAAAAGGTACGCACTATTGCTATTCTATATACCTTATTGCTCTCAAACTCTTTACTGACTTAAGCATCGGAGGTGAATCGCAGGGCCACCCCTGTGCATTCATTAACTTGCAGGCGACTTCCGACCCAGAGTTGCTTCATCGAACCAGGTAATGCCCTCCGGCCAAAACCAGGTTCATCACTGGCGCCGTCCGTGGGGACTTTTTATTCAAAGTCCAGATTTAATTTGTTCAAGTGTTGATCTTAGTTTAAATTTTTCTTTGGATACCTGAACGATAAGGTTGGATCATATACATTTTTTCCCAGTATTTTTGTTTTATCTAACCTGTGTGTTCATCGAACCAGAAAGAAAGATGACGTCTACAGAAATTGGCAAGATGACATCCACTCCAACTGATCAACACGCTTCAGGAGGGTCAGTAGCTCAATCCGCACAGGATTCGACGCTTGCTCCTCCCCCAGGATTTCCTACCATCCAGGAAGCCCCTACGCTGCCCAACCCAGCGACTGCGGGGCAAATCACCATAACAGCAGAAGACAAGATTGCTGCACTCAAGGCTGACATGCACATCGAGATGGAAGCACTCCGCAAGGACATCCGTGATCTGTTAACAGGCAAGGGAAAGCTAGTTGCTGAGGAAGCTAACCCAGAGCCCATACCACCAGAAGAAAACCCGGGAAACCAGGAACAACAAACTCCCATGAACAACCCATTACCTGTCCAGATGGCAGCTCAACAGCAGGCTCCTAGCCAAACCACTCAGCTTACCCAGCAGCAAACTTGGGTGGGCGCTTACTCTTATCCACCTCAGGGCTACTATTACCCACAGGGGTATTATCCTCAATATTACCCCGGATATGGCGTCTATGGAGGATCCGCTGGAATGTACCAGCCCATGAGCGCCCAAGCACCAGCGCCAGAATCGGCGCCTTATGGAAGGTCCGCTGGAATGTACCAGCCCATGAGCGCCCAAGCACCAGCGCCAAAATCGGCGCCTTATGGAAGATCCGCTGGAATGTAGCAGCCTATGAACGTCCAGGCACCAGCGCCAGAATTGGCGCCTCCAACCAATTCGGCGCTCCCGGCCACAGCGCCCCCATTGGCTGAGGGAATATTTGCCCCTCACGTGCAAGCTGTTGAACTGGACAGGAACTACAAAATGCCCATGAAGCTGACGCCCTATACAGGGGAAAAAGACCCGGAGGATCATTTACTTAGTTCCAAGGCCGCCATGAATATCTCCAACTTAGGAGATCCTCAACGGTGCAAGCTGTTCCCAATAACTTTGGAAGGACCAGCTCTGGATTGGTTCTCCAAACTCCCGGCGGGCTCGGTACATTGCTTTAAGGACCTGGAGGAAATGTTTAAGAAACGATTCGCCACCAGCAAAGTATACAAGCAGCCTATGGCGGTCTTGACCGACATCAGACAGAACAAGGGAGAATCACTGCGGGACTACTTGGCAAAGTTCAACAAAACTTTGCTAAGTATCAAAGAAGTGGACGACAAAATCGCAGTATACTCGTTCCTGGCAGGAATCAAACCAGGCCATGCACATAAGGAGCTTACACACAAGGCTCCCAGATCGGTCGGAGAGCTCCTCTCAATGGTTGAGGAGTTCATAACAAAGGAAGACTTAGACAAAACCTAACGTGATCGCTTCGCGAGAATCGAACCAGACACTAGAAAGCCATACAATAAGAACTCGGAAAAAGCTGGTGGCGCCCAAGCATCGAAAGGAAGGGAATACTCCCGGCGTCCACGATCCCCACCCAGGGGAAGGCACGCTGTCTACACTGTCCTTGCTGTGTCTCAATCAGAGGTTTTCCGGGAAATTTGCAACACAGATCTGCTACCAAGACTCCCTGACCGCCCTAGGAGAGCAGGGCGAAACGTTGATACCAGCAAATATTGTAGGTATCATAGAACAGAAGGACATACAACAGATGAATGCATTGTCTTGAAGGACGAAATCGAAAACCTGATCAGATTGGGACGCCTCCCATCCAGGTTCATTAAAAAAGATGGAAGTAAGAGGCCCATAGAGGAGAAAAACACTCGCGAGCAGAAGAAGCCAAGAAGAGGAGGCGCTGATGGCGAAGAAAAGAAACGGGATCGGCGCACACCGCCGAGAGATGACAGACCATCCGGGATCATCCACACCATCTCAGGAGGTATAGAAAAAAGTGGCGCCAAAACTCCGCATAAGAAGAGGAAGGTGAATCGATCCATACTTAGGATTGATTACAAGGAAGCATCCAAAGCAGAAAGATGGGTTGAACCCATAACCTTCACTGACGATGAATTGTGGGAAGTCAACCAGGATTATGATGACCCTATGGTGATCACAGCACGAGTTGGTACCTTTACAGTTGAAAGGATCATGGTAGACCAGGGCTCGTCCGCTGACATCATTTACAAGTCATGCTTTGATCAGCTGGGCGTTCCAAGGTCAGACCTCAAGGAACACCATGGGCGCCTTATAGAATTCACAGGAGATCAGATACCAGCCCTTGGAAGCGTTGACTTACGACTCACCGTGAGGGAAAAGCCAAGGGTGATGAGTATTATGGTGGAATTCTTGGTGGTACAGGCGCCCTCAGCGTACAACGTCCTTCTCGGGCGTCCCTCCCTGAACAAAATGAGAGCGGTGATATCCACTGCTCACCTTCGCATGAAGTTCCCAATGCCACAAGGAGTGGGTCAAGTAAGAGCGGACCAAAGGACAGCCAGGCAATGCTATGCGATGAGTCTGGCAAAAACCAATGAAGAAGAAAGAAAGAGGAAAATGCGGGCGAGTACATCGGCTGATAACGCCCCAAATAGAGGGAAGCTTGAGGGCTCAAACGACGAAATAGAGGACTTCAGGGATGAGATCTCGAATCAAAGGCCTAAGCCAACAGGAGATTTGGAAGTGGTGCAGCTAGGCAAAGACGCCGAGAAAACGGTTCAGATCAACATGCTCCTTCGTGAAGAAGAGAAGTCCGAACTCATCCAACTACTGAGGGAATCTTCAGACGTCTTCGCCTGGTGTCCTGCAGACATGCCAGGAATTGACCCGAAGCTCATCTGTCACAGTCTGAACACCGATGGCAGAAGAGGAGTGATCCAGCGAAAACGCCTCTTTGGCCATGAGCGCCAAGCGGCAATCAAAGAAGAAGTTAGCAAACTACTGACCGCAGGATTTATCAGGGAAGCCAAGTACCCTGAGTGGCTCTCCAACGTGGTACTGGTCAAGAAATCTAACGGCAAGTGGAGGATGTGTGTAGACTTCACTGACCTCAACAAGGCGTGTCCAAAAGATCATTACCCATTGCCCAATATCGACAAACTTGTGGATGGGACCTGTGGTCATCAGACGATGAGTTTCTTGGATGCCTTCAGCGGATATAATCAGATAAAGATGAACCCTGAAGACGCCGAGAAAACGGCGTTCATAACTGAGATGGGCACATACTGCTTCACGGTAATGCCCTTCGGGCTAAAGAATGCGGGCGCTACCTACCAGAGAATGATGGATCTCTTCTTTAGAGATTACATTGGAAAGAATCTAGAAGTCTACGTCGACGACATGGTGGTGAAGACGAAGGAAGGGGGAAGCACACCGAAGACTTAAAGGAGATCTTCAACCAATTACGCAAATACCAGATGAAGCTCAACCCCTCAAAATGCGCCTTCGGTGTAAACGGAGGGAAATTCCTTGGGTTCATGCTCACCAACAGGGGAATTGAAGCAAACCCAGACCAGTGCAGAGCAATCCTCGAGATGAACTCCCCAAAATCAGTTAAGGAGGTCCAACGCCTCAACGGCAGGCTAGCGGCGCTCCATAGGTTCCTGTCGAGGTAGAAGGCGCCTAGCGCCACCTCAACAATAAAGCTTTAAAGCTACTCTCTAGTGACAGACTCATCATCGTCTTTTTTGTTTCAGTCATGTCTTTATCTAATTATCTTTAGTTTATTATGAACGCCTATGTAAGCCGTCTTTTCGACGGAGAACTTCTATCAATAAAACGAGCATTACTCATTATTGGTCTCCTTTACATTCAGGTCAGCTCACAAATGCTTGCCTTTCTTTCGAACACTAAAAGCAAACAAAAAATTCGAATGGACCAAGGAATGCGAGGAAGCCTTCCAAAGGCTAAAGGCGTATCTGGCGTCACCGCCAATTTTGGTAATTCTGGTCAAGGACAAGCCAATCTACGTCTACTTGGCGTCCACGGACGACGCTATCAGTTCTGCCTTGGTACTCGAAGATGGGGAAGAGCAGAAACCAATCTACTTCACGAGCAAAACGCTAACAGGAGCCGAAAAAAGGTATCACCGCCTAGAAAAGCTGACGTTTTCATTACTTCACTCAACTAGGAAGCTGCGACACTACTACCAGCAATACCAAATAATCGTCAGAACGGATAGACCCCTCAAGCAAATGATCGAACAACCAGATATTGCTGGATGGATGTCAATATGGTCCGTAGAAATCTCAGAGTATGGGATCGCCTATGAGGCAAGAAGGGCCATCAAGGGGCAAGCATTAGCAGACTTCATAGCGGAGATGACCGGACCAGACAACGCCCAAAATTGGACTTGGAGCGTGCACATCGATGGCGCCGCGTCAAACTCCCAGCGAGGAGCAGGAGTAGTAATGCGAGCCCCAGACGGCTCCATCATCGAACAATCCATTGAAATCGAGTATCCCATTACCAACAGTCAGGCGGAATACGAGGCGTTGATCGCTGCGTTGAAATTGGCAGCCAACATAGGCGCCAAGAGATTAGAAATCTTTGCAAACTCCCAATTGGTAGTACAACAGATGAACGGAGAATATGAAACCAAAGACTCAACCATGGTTCAGTACGCTGAAAAAGCAAAGAAGATCATGAAAGGATCAGGCATAGACGCCACTTTTAATCATGTCCCACGAAGCGAGAACGCCCGAGCCGATGAGCTCGCCAAGCTGGCATCCAAGCCAAACAAAGGAGGAAGGAGTTCCATCATCAAGACAACTCTCAGGGAGCCCTCAATACTGGAACAAGACATTCTCCCTACGGAAGAAGTTGTCGATTGGAGGACGCCGATATTCAACTACCTAGAAAAAGGCTCCCTTCCATCAGATAAAACCGAGGCAAGAAAAGTCGCAAGAAGATATGGCAGGTACTTTGTCAGACAAGGAACACTATACAGGAAAAACTTCAGTCACCCAGGGGCCAAGTGCATAGCGGGGAATGAAGTCACAAGGGTGTTGACTGAAGTCCACGAAGGTCTATGTGCAAGTCACCAAGGCCCAATGGCCATGCGAAGAAAGATCCAGAGGGCAGGGTACTATTGGCCCACGCTATTACAAGACGCTGAGAACGTCGTACGCTCATGCGAGAAATGTCAGAAATACGCTAATATGATCCATACACATGCAGCCCCCATGAGCGCCATCACCTCCCCTTGGCCGTTTGACTTATGGGGAATCGACATTGCAGGACCATTCCCAACAGCGGCCTACCAGAGAAAGTTTCTCATAGTCGCCGTTGACTACTTTACAAAATGGGTGGAAGCCAAGGCAGTGGCGTCCATAACTTCGGAAGCCATGGAGAAGTTCCTATGGCAAAACGTCATTACCAGGTTTGGAGTCCCAAACACTCTAATATCTGACAATGGCGCCCAATTCACCAGTAGGAAGTTCCAAGACTTTTGCAAGGCTTGGAAAATTCATCATAAAACCACCTCGGTAGAACATCCAGCTACAAACGGCCAAGTTGAGTTAGCCAATAGAATCATCATACAAGGAATCAAGAAAAGACTGGAGTCATCTAAGGGAAGATGGGTTGATGAGCTCCCCTCAGTCCTATGGTCGTACAAAACCACCGAACAAACAGTTACGAAGGAAACGCCTTTCGCCTTAGCATACGGACATGAAACAGTCATACCTGCCGAAGTGAACGTCCCGACTGAGAGGATAATCAATTATCCGAATACCAATGACGCCAACTCCAGGCTCCAAGCCTTAGATAGTTTGGAGGAAAGAAGAGAGGTCGCAGCCATCAGACAAGCTGCCTACAATCAAATGGTGAAAAGATACCATGACTCAAAAATAAAACCCAGAACTCTCAAAGTGGGAGACTTGGTGCTTAGAACTGTCGAAAACAACAGAAAAGATCCTAGACACGGCAAGCTCGGACCAAACTGGGAAGGTCCCTACAGAGTCGTAGAAGTCCTACCTGGGAACGCCTTCCGACTGGAAACGCCAGAAGGCAAGTCACTCCCAAACGCCTGGAACATGGCAAAACTTAAATTTTATTTTCCCTGAGTGGATAGATTTTGTTCTAAGTTATAGCATTGTTTAAATAAGGCCATAGCGCCAATTGTACTTTGCTTTCATAATCAATGAATTACATTTTTCATTCCAACAAATAATGAAGTTGCAGCTGCTCGGGGGGACGCCCTCGGTACAGCAGCGAAAAGGCCCTCGAAGGAGCCTTGTGAGTATGGCACTCACAACCATGCGGACCGACCCTCCCTTGGATGACTAGTCAAAACTTAGCGTATAATACGCAAAACGCTCGAAGCGTGCCCAACGTAAGGCAGCACTCCATAGTGCAAAGCAAACACAACGATCAAATCACAGAAAAGAGAATAAAGAAAAACGCAGGTTAATCAAGCATCAAGAGAAAGCGTATCAAAGGCATCAATGCCTGTATGTTCAAAGAAAAATGGCCTACAGGCCAAGCATAATCCATAATTCAAAAATGGCGTCTACGCCATAACAAAACTAAACAAAAATTTACAAAAGGGCACGCAGGCCCAACCAAGAAAACAAAGGCGCGCAGGCCTAAGCAGCAGAAGGGGCGCTCTCGGTCGTGGTAGTACTTGGGGCACCCTCGGCGTTCTCCCTTGATGGGACGATTGCATCCACCTCCTGAGACGCAACGCCACTTGATCCAGCACCCGCAGCAGCAGGAGGCGCTGTCTCAGCAGGAACGGCCTCTCCCGAAAGGGGAACTTCCATGTTGGGGAACCACGGGAAGTCCTCGTCTCCTTCAGAATTGTACCCCTCAAGATCAAACTTCTCGGGCATACGGGGTATCTTTGCTATGGCATTAATGCGAAGGGGATCCCGAATAAGCCTTCCTTCCACAACCTTGTTTGGAAAAATCCCCGTAACGTCAATGTTGGGATTACGAAGCCGCAGTTGCGAAAATGGCGTTCTTGAAACCGATATAATTGTAACGTGAACCCCGCCATTTTACCTGTCGCAAAGCCATGGCACCCAAAGCCTGGAAATCCTCCTGCGACTCCCGTAATTCTACCGTTAAGGACGCCACCTTTGCGTTGAGCTCCTCATTCAAGTTATTAACTTCTTGAAGCCTACGACCCCTTCGATCGTAATCCCCCTGGAGAGATTCCTGCGACGCCTTCGTCACATTGAGCTCATCCTTCAACTCAATGTTTTCTTGACGAGCTCTCTTGGCGTCGTCACGAGCAGCGTCTCGCTCAGATAAAAGATCCTTCCTGGAGACGTTGTTGGCCAACAACCGCATCCCCGTAGCAAGGAGAAATCTAGCCGCATCTTCAGAAGGGTCCTGCGAATTCTCCGTGGACGCCCCAGCCAGGTCGTCCCTCTTAACCGAACCAGCTTCCGATAGAGATTTCGAGAGGAACTCCAAAGTGTTGAAATCGTCAGCCTCTAGGAGCGCTGGAATTTGGGGGACCTCTACTGTGGGGCGCTGACGCTTTTTCGGGGGCTCCCCATCCTTAGCCGTGACGATACTCTCCTTTCCTTTGGAAGGTTGAGATGGAGGGCGTAAGGTCGCTGAAGAATCACGGATGACAACGGCCCCTGTCTTCCTCGGGGCAGCAGCAGCGACAGCGGCAGATGACGCCTTCTTCGGAGCAGCAACTGCTTTTCCCTTGCCCTTATCAGCTTGGGCACGGCGACTCCCAATGACATCAGCAGCATTCGCCTCGAGCACTGACAAAACCAAAACAGGAATTAGTAATGCGCATAAAACAATCCAAACTTGACAAACAAAATAGTAATAACATACAACGCTTAGGGTTGAGAGGGTCTGTGGTGATCAACCGAAGGGCCCCCAAACGCTCCTCCACAGTCAAATCTCTCCAATTACACTCAAACGGACCAAGACGTGGCCTCCGCCAAGACAAAGGGAACATGGCGCGCTCGTCGGACGCACGAACCCAGAAAGGACGCCTAGATCCAGACCCCTCAATAAAGAAGAATTTGTACTGCCCTCCTTAGGATTGCTGACAGCATGCTCAAGGATTAATGGGCGCCCAGGACGCCGATAATAAGAAATAAAGGCGTTATCCACCCATCGCGGGTAAAAGAAGAAAAGAAACAACCGCGCTGTAGCGCGAACGCCATCCCTCTGGCACTTGGCGATTAAACCGAGAAGGATGCGCCAACCATTGGCACTTATCTGAATAGGAGCAATGTTCATAATCGCCAGCAGATCCAGCACTGCTGGGTTGAAAGGCATCTCGATATCACAGCTTTGGAGAACGTGCTCGCAAATCATGAACCCTCTACCATCAGTATAGAGCATGCTAGGAGGGTCCTTCAGATTGCTAAGTGTCGAAATTCGACATGCCGAGGAACGCCGGCGAGGCGAGTTGGTTATTAGCTCTTTGTTGAGATCGCGGATAAATTCATCGTCATGAAGCCAGGACCAGAATTCTCTAACAGTGCCATTGGTTTGGTCCAAATGACCTTGTTGAACCTTCTCATCAAGATTTTGGCGACGCCAATCGACGACGGGGCGTGCATTCCTCATCACTTGCGCCCTATCAGGACCACAAAGCATGGTCTCAACGGCGCCCTTGACCCACGGAACTTTAGCGAGCCCCTTGTTGGAAGAAAGAAACCAATCTGGATAAGTGAGAAAACCAACCTCCTCCCCGCAGATTGTCTGCCGAGGATTACCATCTCCTATAGACGCCCATATCGGAGCAGCAGCTTGAACCATTGAACGTTCCTCTCCCGTGGACGCCTGGTCCGGAGACAACATCTCTCGAATCTCCGTGGAAGTCGAAGAAGAGGATGATGGAGATTGTGCCCTAGGGCCAATCATTTTATTTATGTGTTATTTGAACATATATATATTTTTGATTAATTTATAGAGATAAATTATGTTGTTATCATATTATTAGCCTCTTTACTATGATAGCGTCCTTGATTGATTATATGATAATTAAATCTAAAACTGTCCCTGGTCGTTCATTCACGTGGGAACGTAAATGAACTAAGACCAGCATGACCTCGGTGTATAGAGATACATGCACTAGATGCTTCTCGAGAGCCATGGTGCAATTTTGTAAGGGTTACAAAATTGCTGGACCGACCCGGAGAGTCCTGCATGGGTTTAGTCATAAGCGAGCCTCTCCTGTACACCTGTCACGATAGCCTTAGACCTGAGGTCTTGACTATTCCGGCATTGTAGTTGTCAAACTTTGGCCTAGTCCAACGTTACCCGTAGCAGGGTAGCCATACAGGCTAGGTACGGGTTTGGTTGATTACCGTGCAAAGGAATGTGGTTGACCAAGATGGGATTTTGTCCCTCATTTAAGATGAGAGATATTTAACTGGCGCCCTCGATGAGTCTGTCCAAGAAATGCGTGGCCACGCTGGGAATTGGGACTAACTCAGGAAATCGAGAAAGTTGTGGTTTGGATTTTGGATGACATTCCCGTGCCTGATCCATGACCAAAATATCGTGAGCCAATAGGAATTATGACAAGGTGGTATTTAGGTTAAATCGTTAAAATCGTTAAAGCGATAACTCCCGTGTTTTGGGTAGTTGTGATGGCTTGCTAGAGTCCGCTCACAACTTGTGAGTCATAAAGATGATTTGCTGCCAACTTCATGTGAGGCCTGCTGGGTCACACATGAGCAGGATCAAGATGCTAATTTTTGGGACACGAATTAGGGTTAATTCGTAAGTCACTTAGGTGACACAATTTAGGACATAGTTAAATGTCTTAGGAATCACCATATGCATATAACACGTCATTCTTATAAATAGAGCATCTACCATTCCCA
>QANZ01007894.1:0-20994 GCA_003254925.1 Chamaecrista fasciculata
GTAATATATTTTGATTTAAGTAATTTTTTAACTCAATATAAATGTTTCTCTAATAGAAATAAAACTACTCTCAGTATTTTAATTTTGAGTAATTAATAATTTGATCCTTGGAAAATTATTGAGCTGACAACCCAGTTTTTAAAAGATTAAAATATAAAGTTTAGTCCCTGAAAGATCAAAATAGTATACATTTTAGTCCCTGAAAAATTAAAATGGTATACTATTTAGTCCATAAAAAGAATTAATTAGTATATTATTTTGATCTTTTAGCGTTTAAACTGTATGTTTCAATTTTTTAAGGGCTGAGTTGTCTTCATGGACCAAATTGTTAATTTACTCTTTAATTTTTAAAGATTTGACAAGATAATAGGACGACAATTGTATATTTTGTAGAAATATTTATTTAAGCAAAATGAAAGTAATAAATGAAATGATGTGTGTTTGAGAGTAAAATTTGATTTATATTGAGAAAAATGAGAAAAAGAGAGTGGGTCCAGTGACGTTAGTGTATGTAGTGTCCAAAGCTCCTTTAAGCCTTAAGTGCTTAACCTTCTTCTCCTTCTCTTCTCTTCTTTCTCTCTCTCTCTCATCTCATCTTCTCTTTCACACTCAGTACAGTCCCCACACTCTCTCTCTTCCACTTCCTTATACTGCAGATCCCTCCTTACTCTTTCAAGGTACACATCCTTCTCCTCTCTCTCTCTCTCTCTCTGTTTCTCTTTTGCTACTCTTTCTCACTCTCGAATGTGAGTGCAGATTCGCCGGCGAGATTCGGCCGGAAAATGGCTTACATGTGTGCAGACAGTGGGAATCTAATGGCGATTGCTCAGCAAGTCATCAAGCAGAAGGAACAACAAGAGCAACAACAGCAGCAACATCAGACTCATCACCATACCCAGCAACATCAACATCAACATCATCACCAGCAGCAACAGCTCTTAGGGATTCATCCCATCGCTCTTCATCCTTGGACTAACACTCCCCCTCTTGGCTACGGCCTCGCCGGACCCGACTTCTCCGACCCCTTTCAAGTCGCCTCGGCTCCCGAATCCGCCGAACCAGGTTTCCCTTTCCCCCAGCTCGATCACCACCACCACCACTCCTCCGGCTTCAGATTCTCCGATTTCGCCGCCGACGCTGCCGCCGTCGAGTTCGATTCCGACGAGTGGATGGATAGTTTGATGGGTGGCGCCGCTGGTGCCACTGCTGACTCAACGGATAGTTCCAATCTTCCATCTGCATGTGACACGTGGCACAACAATCCCGATTTTGCCGGCCTTTACCGTCTCTCGCCGCCGTCGGATCTCAATCGGGTCATTTTCTCGTCGGACTCTCACTTACCACCCACTTCCTGGACCTCCCCGCCGCCGTCATCTCCACCAACTTCCGTCAAAGAACCTACCAAACCGCCACCGTCTTCCCCGCCTCCACCTCCGCCGTCTGCGCCGGCTCCGGCAGCCACAGCCTTACACCGAAACGACAGTAGTAGCCACGGTGGTTCCTCAAGCGTCGTAAGCGAAGCGGAGTGTACACATCCGCTTCTGAAAGCAGTAATCGAATGCGCTCGTCTTTCCGAAACAGAACCAGATCAGGCCGAAGAATCCCTAATCCAGCTTCGCAAAACGACGTCGCAGCACGGAGATCCTACTCAGAGAGTCGCCTTCTACTTCTGCGAAGCTTTACACAGCAAATTATTAACACCAGAGAAGAAGAAGACGACGACGACGACGACAATGGTGGAACTGGAAAGTACTACTTCGGAAGAGTCCACGCTTTCGTACAAAGCTCTCAACGACGCGTGCCCTTACTCCAAGTTCGCTCATCTAACGGCGAACCAAGCTATTCTCGAGGCCACAGAAGGAGCCACCAAGATTCACATAGTGGATTTCGGAATCGTTCAAGGCGTTCAATGGGCGGCTTTACTTCAAGCATTCGCGACTCGATCTTCGGGAAAGCCTGCGAGTATTCGCATTTCTGGGATTCCCGCCATGGCGTTAGGAAAATCTCCCGAGCAATCTCTCTTCGCGACGGGGAATCGACTCAGCGAGTTCGCGAAGCTTCTGGAATTGAAGTTCGAGTTCATGCCGATTCTCACCCCAATTCGCGAGCTCAACGAGTCCAGCTTCGCCGTCGAACCCGACGAGGCCTTGGCCGTGAACTTCATGCTTCAATTGTATAATCTATTGGATGAAACTCCGGTCGCCGTCGAGGCTGCACTCCGGTTAGCGAAATCACTGAAACCTAAAATCGTCACTCTCGGAGAGTACGAAGCTAGCCTTACTAGGGTAGGGTTTCTGAGCCGGTTCAAGACTGCCTTGAGGTACTACACGGCCATTTTTGAGTCTCTCGAGCCGAATTTGGGTCGAGACTCGCCAGAGAGGCTCCGGGTGGAGCGTCTCCTGCTCGGCCGGAGGATTGCCGGCATCGTCGTTGCGGGGAGTATGAGAGAACACATGGAAGACAAAGAACAGTGGAGGGTGTTGATGGAAAATTCAGGGTTTGAATCTGTGAGCCTTAGCCATTATGCAATTAGTCAAGCGAAAATTCTTTTGTGGAATTACAATAGTCCTCTGTATTCTCTGGTGGAATCTGAACCTGGGTTTTTGACTCTGGCATGGAATGAGGTTCCTCTCTTCACTGTTTCTTCATGGCGTTAATGGGGTCATTTTGTTGTTGCATATTGAAAAAAGGCTTGAAATGAAATGATGCTTCAAATGGAAAAAGAATGAAAAAAATGGGATTCCACCTGGTCCTTTTATCTCTGGCGTGGAACAAAAACAACTTCTAATTGTCTATATATGCCATTGATGATGATCATGCTTTGGTGCTTTAGTTAAGTTATACAAGATTGATATGTTATTGGGACTGCTATATACAACAACACTAGCCCTCTTGATCTTGAAGGTTTCTAGTGTGCTTTCCATTCCACATCTTCATCATATAGTTCCACGCCTCACTCATCTATTTCCTTACTTCCAATTAATTTTTGTGTAGCTTTTTGATTTGATGTTTTAGTGTTGTTGCTAGCTTTGAAGACTTGACTAGACAATTAGTGAAGAACAAGGGGATGCAATTGCAACTGAAGAAATATGGGAAGAAAGAAAGAAGTTTTATTTCCCACAAGTGTCTGTGACTTTGTAAATCTGAATTTATTGTATGGATTTAATTTTGTCTTTATATATCAAAGGATTTTCATCTTTACTTTCTGACTGGGACATAATTTTTTTCTTTCCTTCTTTCTTTCTTTACTGGTAGAAAGCTGATAATCGTAGCTCCTTTTAATCCATAAGTTTTCATCATGGTCAGGTTCAAGCATTGAGTTCTGTATTCCTTATTTGGTTATTTGCCTTTACTCTGAACAAGAGGATCGTTTTCATAGAATCTAATTGAAATCTTACTTGAACACAAAGATGATTACTGGGGAAAGATGTCCTTGTAAGTGTCACTGTCTTATATGTTTTTGAGTTTAGTTGTTGATTAATGCCCTTTTAACTATTTGAGTCTTTGATTTGCTTTTGATGAAGACCTGTATTAAGCCCCTTTCCATGCAATTTGGTTGGTGATGAAGAATCAAGAATCCTTTTACATAGAATTAGTGAACTGCTACACAATTTTTTCTTTTTTTGGAGTAAACTATCAATTTAGTCCTTGGATTATAAGAGGGTGCTGTTGGCTTAGTTCTTGGTTTTTTGAAATTATTGATTTAGTCTCCGAATATTTATGACTAATTTTAATTTGGTCTCTCTAGGGCTAAGTTGTTCACGAAATGATTAATTTATAGAAATTTGTTTCAAGGAATCAAGGACCAAAATGTCAACATCCGTATAATCTAGTAACTCAAATGTTAGTTTACTCCAATTTTTTCACCTTACTGTGTCAGTCTGTGACTGTGTTACTCATAGCTAGTTTTTGGGAGAAAACTGAAATAGTGTTTCCTGCCGGCTCCTCCTGCCTTTGATTTTCCTTCACAGCTGCAGAAATTTGGATCCTTCTTCTCTACAGCAGTGTTGGTTGCTTTCTTGCTAACTGCATGCTACATGGTGGACCAAGTCATGCCTCCAGATTTTATTTTTGTTTAGATTTTGGAAGAGTAAACTAACAAATTGGTCCTTTTAGATTATATGACCACTATCTTTTTACTTCTGGATTTATTGAAATACTTTTGTTTCTGAAAATTCATGACTTGTGGTAAGTTAGTCCCTCTATAAATATTTTATTATTCTACAACTAAATCTTCAGAGAGATTGAATTGCAATGAGTTCTGAATTTTCGGAGATAAGGACTAAAATAACAATGTCCATAGAATTCATGGACTAGATTGATAGTTTACTCAATTTTGGAAATTTTTTCATGTGAAATGAAGATCAAAACTTGACCCTAGTCTCTAGGTCAGGTCTTAAAAAGCTTAACTAAAACCTTTTTACTTTTCTTAGAATTCACATAAGTCATAAAATAATCTGTGTTATGATACACACATAATAATTCAATCTGGTATAGAGGTTACGCTCTGCAATCTCCATCTCCATTTATTTGTTATTACCTTACTGTGAGACTGACTGTCAAACTTGATACTATTTTGTGGGGGTAAAAGTACAACCTTGCCTGGTGCTGCCATTATTTTCCTTCACACCATCTGCAGAAATTTTTGTTTCTTGCTTTTTCCCTCTTTTTCCATGAAAGTGTTGATTGCTTTCTTGCAAGTAGTGCTTGTCTTTCTCAAATCTATGGGCTATAATATTAATGGGCTTTGTTGGCTGTCTCTTTCATGGTGCCACCAAATTCCCCTTTCTTCTTTAGAACAGCAGAGATAAGAGAGGGAAGATGATGAGATGAGGTAGCCTCTTTTGAGTGTCTGAAACCATTGGCTAATGTAATGGCTGGCTATAGAGTGTGACAAAGTAAGACTATGAAATTGCTGTTTCTGGCTTTGAGTGATTGTGACATTTCAATGCTGTGAATAGTTAAGTTCCCTTATTGAACTTGAACTTACTTGAGGGTCCCATAAATCTATAGAGTCTAGCCTAGCTTGCACTTCCTGAGGCTTGTTATGTGTCATATTTTCCACTTTTTAATGGTAATTCATGACTCTCAAGTACCATCATCCTTGCCCAACGTGATATTGATATTGGTCCCAGTGATAAGTGATTAAATATTTCTTGAGTAAGATTTCAGATTTTAAACTTTATGAATGTAATTATATCTGTTGAGAGATTTTTTTTTTATTTTAGTCAGTACGTGATATGAGATAAATTTAGATTAGTTAAGACAACCAAAGAAAAAAAACCATCATCCCTCATCTATAGTAAAGATTTATCCGCAAAAGATTTATCTACAATAACCTAACACTTGACTCTACTTAGTGGAAAAAGACTTGGTTGTTCTTGTTGTATCCCTCATCTATAGGGTTTCTAAAACTTGATGCACTTCATGCACCGAAGGGAATGGTAAAATTGAAAACTGCAATATCACTGCTGATTTGCTAAGGTAAGGAATCATTCTTAGTTAATGTTTTTCACTCACTTGAACCACTTTGCAAAAGTGGTTCTGTACTGAGTGTTTCCAATTCTGTTTTATCTTTCTTTTATTGGTTCAAATGTTTTGTTTTACTTTGAACTTTACCTACTATGTAAAAGATCTATTGATCTTTGATAAGTGACAAAAAACTCTTTCAAACTTTTAATTTTTAACAAAAGAAAAATGTTAATTTTTTTATTCGAAAACATCAAATTTATTTTCGAAACTTAGCATTAAGTATTATTATATTTAATTATTGTTAAAAAAATTTTAAAAAAATTCCACTTTATTAGTCTCTGATTATTGATTGGAGGATATCGTCTGATTCTTTAAAAAAAATAAAAAAGAAAACTGATTGAATATTTTAATAAAAAAAGATTTTCTTTTTAACACAATCAAAAGTTTAGAGATCTTTTATCACTTTTAAAAATTTGATTTTGTTTTTTTGCACATGAGTTAAAGTTGAAGAGAGTTTTGTATATTTTAACCTTATTTTTTCTTCTTTCATTCAAAAAATGCCAATACATCCCACTTCTCCAAGGAAAATTTGGTCATGTACAGGTGAATCAGGGATGGTAGTTGCTTATTGCAATTTGCAACCTATAAGGACATAGAGACATGGCTTCAGGTAGCCCCACTTGAAGTTGCTAAATTAAACTGAGGAAAATGATGGTTTTAAATTTTAATTGTACGTAGTTCAAAAAAAATTCTTAATTATACTGGGATCAAAATTTAGAAATATATATATATATATATATATTTCCAATTTTTTTTCTCTTTTAAAATAGGGTTTACTGGTTTAGGGTGAGAGATATTATATTAGTAAACTATGTCAGTTTCAGGTTGGATTGCTAATTTGGGTTGGCTATTTGCAGGTTACATCTATTTTTTAGGTGACAGAAAAATTATGAGTGTAGATTTAGTATAATGAAGGTGAACTAGAAGTTCTTACACATTATGGGCATTCAAATAGTTGCTATTGATACTCCAATTCTGTGAAATTTCATTCTTTTTTTTTTAACAGAAAGGAACCAAAATTTCTGTTTCCAGCTTTGGGTCTTGACATTTTATGCTAGCCTTCCTACAATCCCTTGAAAGTTAGAAGTCTTATTTCATTTGTACTTTGAAATAATTTTTAGAAAAAAATTAATCATTTATTCTCTATACTATAACTTAAAAAATAGTTTATTTTCTAAAAAAAATTTAACTCTTATAATTTTATAAACATTTGATTTTTTATTGATATTCTAACATGTGATGGTACTATTTATTTACTTAATTTTATAATTCGTTTTATATATAGCATAGTGCAAAAAATCGGATCAGGCGGTTCAATCGATGAATCAGACACTAGGCCGGTCCAGAAGAAGCCAAAATACCGTTATGCATCTGACCTCGCCAGTCACCGGTTCAACCGACCTGGTGAACCATAACCGGTTTGACCCAACAAATTGTGCAAAAATTACATATTGACCCTAAAATTTTTTTTAAAAAAATTACAAATAGGTCCCTGGATATATATTATCTAGGGACTAAAATGAAAACTTTAAAAAAATTGGGGTCAATATGTAATTTTTACAAAACTTGTTATGGTTAAAATTGCAAAATAGCTCTAAAGGGTACCAAAGTGTTAATGGAGAATACCAGAGGGTACCAAAGTGTCATTTTTTAAACCATAGGGTACCAAAGTGAAATATGACCAAACCACAGGGTACTAAAGTGTAATTTATCCTAAGTTTTATATAGTGTGACTTAAAGTTGATGTGGACATAACAGAAGCTTATGTGTCCCGTTATTTGCCGACGTGTCCCATTATTTGAATGTTTTATTAAGGACTAAATTGGAATGTTTGGAAGAGTTTTGGGACACTTTACAATTTTATTTTGGGAATTTGGAACTAAATTGAATGAAGATGATGAAAAAGAGGAGGAATTGAGAATAATGGAATAAAAATGAGTCACAGACCTATTTGCCCAACGAAAAATATTTTTTTTATTGCAAAATCTGATGTGGCTTTATAATATATAACGCGACATTTTTTTGTTATATTAATTAATAAATATTTTATTAATTATTATAATTAATAAAATAATATAACAACAAATAATCTGAACCCTCATAAGTCATATCTCTTTTGTGCAAGTGATGTGAGCTTATTTTACACACCTAAAATTAGACTTAGGTCCAACAGGATGATGACGTGAAAAATATGGGTGAAGTTATGGAACATATGGAAATCAGCTTGGGACCAACGGTGAGACGTTTTTAGAAGTTATGAGACCAAAATTGCAACAAAAAAAATTATGGGACCAAATTGAGACCTTTGCCAAAGTTATGGGACCAAAATTGCAACAAAAAAAGTTATGGGACCAAATTGAAACCTTTGCCAAAGTTATGGGACCAAAGTGCACTTTAGCAAAAAAGAATTATTAGTGTGTGAAGTAGCCGTTATTGCTTTATGCTCTCATACCCTCATACTTTTCAATTTCCTTTTGCTCTTCGATTACTAGCTTCTACTTTTTTTTTTTGGCCAAAGATTACTAGCTTCTTTAGCTAATAATTTCAGCATTCTCTTAAGTTTTCAGTATTTCAAAATTCGGAAAGAAATCTCTAGAAAGTCTAAGAAGTTTCTTAAATAACCTTCTTAGAGTATATATTATTTGACTATAATATCGGACTTTATAAACTTGAAAAAGAAAATTTATCTTGCAAAACCTAACAGTAATAAATAGAAAAGGTTTCAGGCCAAAAAAAATATAAATAGAAAAGGCTTGGTTTTCTTAAAAATTATAAATCAAAGTGTAAATCTAGTTATCTATCTTTTAATTAGATTGTAAATAAGGTTTTATCTTTTTTGGTGTGCTATCTTTTGAAGTACAGTAAAAGTTATAATTTTTCAAATTTTACTAGCTTTGTTTATAATAAAGTATCTTCACTAAATTTAATTATATAATAAGAAAATATTAAAAATTCAAAATAAACTATATGGACCATTAAATTGAAAAATATATCGATTCAATTTGTAAAACTTAATTATATCAATAATACATTTAAATGATAAAGATGTTTTAAAAAAAGATTTCAAAGTCACTTACTTGAATTTGTTTAAGCCACCCCTATCCAACTTGTATAATTCTTTGACATGAACTAGCTTCTTATCTTCATATTCCAAGTGGACCATCTGATTAGACACAAGTCTAATGCACTGCAAATCAAGCCATTTACTTTAAGATGAAATACTTTATAACCTACGGGAACAAGAAGCCATTTCCTTAAGTTCTGAATATGTTGATGAAACTATTTAAAAATACAAGAAACCAATTAAATTCTTGTGAAATTCATCTTGAGTTCCATTTGACAACTAATGATGATCTTTTGTGTACAAGTATGATTTTTGTTGACAAAAGAAAAAGAAAACCATTGAAAGTTGTAAATTAAAAATTTTTAAAAAACATTTTTGTTTTTTAAACAATTCTCACGTGTTTATAGATGTAATTTGATTTTCAATGGTGAATCTTGTGAGCCTTTGGTGACTAGAGGTAAAGCTGTTATCTTAACCTCTGAATACTGGAGTAATCTTTTTTTTTTCCTTCCCCCTATTACTTGTGTTAATAATTTGGGTAGTGTGGAGAAGTGTTGGTCCTTTCCTGGATTGGGAATTATTGCTAGGGAATCCAATGCCATAGTTATTAATGGTGGCAAAAAACTTGTGAGTTGTGTGTGGATTTGAATTGGCGTAAGGTGATTGTGGAGTCTGATTGCAAGGTGCTTGTTGATGCAATTAATTGTAAATGCTTGTTTTGATTGGAAGTGTTATGGTGTGGTTGAAGATGTTATTACTCTTGCTAATGATTGTGTGAGTATTAGTTTTGTTCATGTTGATCGTCTTGCTAATAAGGCTACTGATTGAGTAGCGAAACAAGCCTTTGGCCAACTTGTTACTTATGATCATTGTTGTTGGTTGCTCTATTGCTAGGAATGGTATTGGTTATCGAACTTTATGATTGAAGAGCGATAGCGAATTCATAATTCACAATCAAGAAAGAGAGTACCTCTTGGATCCATGACCAATGCTTCTTTAATATGAAAATGTAAAGTGAGGAGTACAGCATTTTGTCTTTAGTACTTTTCATATGATAATACATTAATCTTGCTAATGAGTACTAGGATGAAGCATAGATTTCCAAAAACATGATAACATCTTTAAGTGTAATTAATAGATTTGCATCTCAGCATGATAAAAATGAGTTCTGCATCTCAGCATCAAATAATTCAATCTTTCTTAAAAAAATTTCTTCACGTTTCATATATTTATAAGAACTTAATAACCAACACTTTTCCTCCACTAGAAAATTGAAATGTATAAAGAGGTTACTACTCACTAGAACTTGATTTCATTTAATTTCAACTGAACTGGTCCAATCAAAATTGAGTAATAATTTTGTGGATTCAAAACCTGATTTTGGATTAATTTAACTGATGCTGCAAAAAAGAAAAAAGTTAAATCAGTAGGTTGACTTTTCTAATCATTCAATTTGGTGGATTCAGGTAAACAAAACAAAAAGACCGATTCAGGTAAACAAAAAGACCAAACTGAAGTTCAGGGCTTAACTCTTAACAATGATGTATAAACTATTTGACTCTTTCGAGTGAAAAAATGTCCATATCTAAACCACTTTATTGGTAAGAGACAATGTTTAACATTAATAAGCTGCTAAACATTAACTTAACTGAAGAGGTAGATACACAGTAAGTACATAAATAAATGATGGTGGAAACACCAAGTTATGTATGACTTGGAAGGTCTCCCATACATAACAGAAAACAAAGATATACGTATGATTATCTATTATCTCTCTCTGAAATGTTACATGCTACTACTAATGGAAACATGTCTTCTTCAAACATGACAAAGTTTGAGAAGAGGTGATTGGGTCACAGACCTTACTTAGTTTAGAGGCACTTGGCCTCAATCTCCTCCAGAGTAAGACCCTTGGTTTCTGGCACAACAAAGAATATGAATGCAAGAGATGCTATGGAGATCACACCGAACACGTAGAACAATAATCCTGCTCCCAGCCATTCCTGGAAAGATAAGACAGTCAGACACAATGTGAAACCATCTCAACGCTATCAAAGTTGGCAGTTCTATATAATGGTAAATTCAAATGTCGTATATTGTTTTTTTAATATTGTAAGCCGGTTGATAGGTAAGATGGCATCTTTCTTTTCTCTCTTTTACACAAGCAAAAGAAACCAATTGTATGACAAAAGGGGGTACAAAAGTAAGACTTTGCATGTTATGTCTAAAAGCTGAAGGACTGTGTGAGAAACATATACATATTGACGAAAATTATGTTTCAATGGGGGACAATGAACGGGGAAGGAAAAGACAGTGAAACCTTCCCTTGTTTGGGAGTTTAATAAAAGGAAGGAAGGAAAACAGAAAATTTTCAACTAATCTTCAACAATCTCCGGTAGTCTTTCTCCTTTATATATTTAGAGTTTCCTCAATTTGAGAGATTTTGAAGGAGAAAGTTTTTCCAAACAAAATGCAGAAGAAAATTAAAATTTAAACTATCCCTTCCTCTCCAACCTCCCAAACATACCTAAGTATGCAGAGACTAGAAAGGAAGTTCAAAGCAGGTTTCAGTAGTAAAAAAAAAAAAAACTAAATGAATAAAGCAGTAGACACAAGTTCAGCATTTTTAAGAGTTAAAATGTGACAAACATAAGGTAATGGTAGATTGAAATATAAAACATATTCATTGACTTAAGGTCAGACGAAACTATAAAACCTCCAAATAGAGGTTTGAACTACATTATATAATTTAGGGTGGTGACAATGTTAAATTAACGGAGCTTTATGTAAGGAAATTAATGATATATAAAACCAAACTCCCACAACTGGAATGGAAAGCCTAAATTGGTCAAGGGAAGTGAAGAGAGAAGAGAACCTTCAATAAACTCTAATTTACAACACAACAAGCGAAGACCAAATTAAACTAACAACTTGGTCAATGGGATTGCAGAAAATATTCTTCCACTCGATATATTAAGATATATTTGTGCAATCATTATAAATCATTTGATTGGTCACGCATGCCACATTTAAACAAAAATGCCAACTTTAAGATTTTCAGAATTTTATTTGAGAAAAGTAGATATGTTAAAGATCTTAATCACCTTCAGTGGGGAGAAAGCAAAAGTAACCAGGGCATTTGCACCAAAATTAACGAGGACTGCTATACTAAGTCCCCGTCCTCGCAGTCGCAAGGGGAAAATTTCTGATATCATAAGCCAGCCAATGGGACCAAAGGACAACTGCACCCAAAAAAGAAATTCATAATAACAATAACAATAATAATAATATATACATAAAACAAGAGGAAGGATATGAGCACGATATCATATCTAAATGCTATAAAAGGATTTTCTTCTATTGATGTGATATGAGCAGTAATAAAAGAGAAATAGGTCAGGAATGAAGTAAAGACAACTATTATAATCAAGCTTGCTTAACAACTCCAACATGACTACAGCCATACCACCATCAACTAACTAAAATAACTTACATCATAAGAAAATATGTAGAGTTCAAAAATAAAATAAAATAAACCACAAGAGACTTCTGAATCAAATTGATATCACACTCAAAATACCCTTCACAACAAGGACGAAAAGTTGGGTGCTTTTGTTTACAAATGGGTGGTGGCTGTTCGCACAGAATTCCAAAAGGAATTATCTAAGGTGAAGAGTGATTATTGGTGTTATACCGCTATTCAGAAAATCTACTCCTCTGTAGGATTTTCATAAGCCATGAATTTTCTTAAGATTTCCAAACACCTATCAAACACCCCAGGGAAATCTTGCTAAAATATGTTCACAAAAAAATGATCCCTATCACTTGCAGTAAGGAACACTGATGTTTATAGTTGTGTTTAAGGGAGAGCTGAGCAATGTCTGCAGCACTATAAGGATCATCTTTTTTTGGGTTCTTTGAACTTCAAACTTTTGATAAAGGAACACCATAAAGTCCCATTTTATCACACTATACTTCCGTAATAGAACACTTTATTTTAAACTAGGTCTTCTTAAATCATTAGCTAGTATTCCCATAAACTACAAGTCTTTCTATCTCTTTATCACTGAATACCTGAAGAACATAAAAACAGAATTTCAATGTCTTCCTGTTTGACAATACAAGGGCTGTTCCACACTTCCACATCAAAGTGTTGTCTTAGACAGGAAGGAAATTTTTCACATTTCTCCTGGAACTATAAAAAGAGAATCTTTACCATTCTTTACCGATCGATAACTGATTTCAACAAGTATTCATAAATCTTGGGATGCAAGATTCATATCTTCTCTGAGTTATGATAATATACACCAAAGTTATCGACAATCTATTCTAAAAAATAACCATCTCAAACAACTGGATTGAAAACTTCAATAAGAAATGAAAACAGAACGAAACTTATTCACCTGATAAGCGCCCACATACAACAGCAGACCAATTACAGCAACAGCTGGAACACTATCCAAGAATGTGTAATATGAACCCAGAAGCACTAAAGAGACAACCTGTCATACATATTGAAAATTGTTCCATTTACATGTCCATGCCTTGTCAATCTTGCATAAAGAGCAAATAAGCAGGCTGACCTCTCAATTAGATTTTTTTTAATATAAAAAATATTGGAAGTAACTTACCATCCCTGAAACTCCTCCGAGTAGTAGAGGTCTCCTTCCAAGCTTGTCAACAACTACAACCGCAACTCCAGTCATAATCAACTATAACCATGAAAGAGAAAGAAGTTGTAGTGAGAGAGATTTTAGTAACTTAATAGGAAAATATCCTCATACAATCAGCAATAGGGAAAAGTGAATGAAAAGAAAAAAGAGCTTTGTTTCTTCTTCTTCTTCTTTCTTCTTTTTTGTTTTGGGGGGAGGAAGGTGCACAAATGAAACAATTTTTTAGTCAATCTTCTTTGCTTTCCCTTTCCTTGAGGGGAACGTGGCCAATCATGACATACGGATGAATTATGGATTCAACTCATTTCTTCAGAACTAAGCTTAAACATCCTTTATGAACACATACTTTATCTGAACTGGTCACTCTAAGTTTGAATGCCTAATTTCAACCCTCCAAAGAGCATTTCATTTTCAATATCATTCTCACATAAGTGCAGAAACAGATAATAATCATAAAAATGGATGATGTAACCTGAATTGAAGTCATGAAGGTGTGATACTGTGATTGTTAAGCACTACATAGTCTTTTACTCAATAAAAAAATATAAATGTAAGCCCATCTCGTTAGGCTTTCAAAAGTTTTCCCTCTCTATACTTTCTAGATAGCCAAACAAATTAGAACTATCATTTGCATCCTTCAAATGCGAACAATCATAACTTCGCAAGCACCATTATAATACCACTTTATTTATATTCACATATTGTGCAAAAAAACAATACCTTAAATACACCAATGAGAATAGACACACGAGTTGCATCAGATGCTGCAGAGAATCCTGCACTCTACAAAATTGTATAGGATTTCAATGTCATTAAACCTCAATAGCACTTGACTGTTGATGGATATTAGCACTTGGTACTAAGTTGCTTCAATCAAATTTTGCAGATTACCTGAAGGATTGTTGAGGCATAGTAGAGCACACTTGGTTGCCCTGTGATCTGTCAAATAAGCCATATTAAAGAATGAACCAAATCTAGACAGATCTCATGATTTGCATTATTACTTTAGCAATCTCATTACCTGTTGAAACAAGACCAATCCTGTACCAATCAGAAGGGCTTTCAAGCATTTTCCTTGTAACATTTCTCTAATAGTAGCTTCTTTCTCTTCACCGACATATGAAAGCTCAGCCAGGATCTCCTCTACTAGCTGAGGAGCTGAATCACCAATAGTTGGACCCCGAAGTCGGCACAAACAAGAAGTTGCAGCATCTTTCAAATTTTGGGCATTCCCTTTTCCCTGTATACAGCGTAAAAGTAGCCATCTAGGAGATTCTGAAAGGAACCACATTCCAATTCCCATGAATATTGACAAAGGAATACTAGCTCCATACATATAGCGCCATCCTGCAACAGTGTCTACCAAAAGGCTACCTACTCCATACCCGGCCTGCAAAAGATTATATAGCCTATGTTTAAATGCTAGTATATTTAGAGCTGAAAGTAAAAGGAAAGAAATATTTTACCCAGAAGCCATGAAACAATATAAAGAAAAACTCAATGTAGATAATAGAGCACATAAAGTAAGTTCAAGGTCGCGGGAAAATTATAAGAACTTACAACCATCCCAAGTACTATAAAAAACTCTTTCAAAGATATTAATTGACCACGTATCGGAGTTGGAGCTGTCTCAGCAATGTACATCGGAGCAGCATGCATTGCCTGAGAGAAAATGGACATCAGGTACACTGCTTTGAAGTTAAAGAGAAACTATAAAGCACATATTAATGAGATTTTTATCTGCAAATTTCTTTTAACAGTTCTTTCAAAATGCATGGAAGTCATTCTTCCATTTCTCTATTTTCACGTCAACTGAATTGCTAACATAAAGAAATCTATAAAACTCATTTTTGTTATAAAATAAAAAAAAAAAGCAAGAGAAATTGGACAGTGGAGCAAAAACATACTGAGGATGATAATCATGTAAATACCAGCCCGGGCATTTCATCCATTATGTGATGGCTCCAATACTCAAATGCCAGTGAAGCAAGGTGGTGTGGTATAAATAGATAGAATTACTAAGCAAAAGGTGACAAGCATTTACACTAATACATGGACAATATAATAAACAGCTGAACTAAAATGTTCTTCCTTAGCATGCAAGAGGTACACTGGAAGCCCTCACCTTCAGTTATATTAAGTTGTTATCTACCTTATCAAAACAAAAATGATATAAGCTAATATGCATCATGTCAGTACAGAAACAGCATACCAGACCAATTCCTAGACCAAACACAAGCCTCCCAATCACAAAAACAGCAAAATCAGGAGCTATTGCTGTTACAAGGGCTCCAACAAGATACATCAAGGCAGCCACTAGCAGCTCCCTTCTTCTTCCTTAAATCAAATCAGTCATTCAAACTTCAGCAGGAGAAGAAAATATCTGAAAGGATAATTGATAGAACTATAGAAGGGGGAATATTTACCTAAGAAGTCAGCAACATTGAAGGCTATTACAGAACCAATCAATGCACCATATAATGATCCACTACTCTGCAAAAGGTATCATGCACCAATTTTAAAACAAAACCTGAGGCTCATTTTCTAGATCAGGGTACAAAAATAAACATGAGCGAACAACAAAATGAAAAGAATCAAATGAAGATTCAGTCATAACTAATGAAAGGAAGAACAACCAAGACTCTGATATAAACTTACCACAAGACCCAATTCAACGGAATTTAAGTTGTACCATGATATTCCACTTAGTGTTGCTGACTGTAAAAAAGAAAATTGATAGTTAGTCCAAGGAAAGAACTGCAAAATACAGAACCAATCAGCTTCCCAAGAAAATTTCAAGTTCAACGAAAAGGAAAAGAGAAAGGTCAAATAAGATGCTGTATTTCTACATATTATACCAGTAATAAGAAAGCATCTTATATTTTGTTTATAATAAATTACAAGACAAATCCATTGGTTGAACAAGTTTCTATCACACAGCAAAAAGGGCAACAATTTTACTTCCAACAGCAAGTTGACTTCCCAAAGGCCAAATTCATGGGAAAAAATAAAACCCGCCACCCTTCTTGCTAGTTACATAGATAACAATAGCAAGAGAAAACCTGCAAAACAGACTTTCTATTGTATATTTCTATCATGGGTGAACTACTTCACAGATTTCTGATCAGACTCTTAAATGGTTAAAAATAGGATGCGAACTATCTATAGTGGTCCTGTTTAAAGACAGTTTAAGCCCTTCAGTGTACGATAAATGAACACAGAAGTCCAAACAAATAAATGTATTATAACAGGTCACCCTGCAGCCATAATAAAATTCATCCAGAGATAGACGAAAATATATGAATTAAGAGCAACATAACAAGCTATCATAGTGATATTTGGTCATGTATGGTGAAGTCATGAAACTACTAACTCAAGATTACACCTCCAGCTAGTCATGATTTACTGGTGATAAGTACAGCAGAAAATTATAGATCTTAAAACACCAGGAACTCAGTTCAGGTGCTCCAGTAGGAAATGAAATTTTTTTTCTTAAAAAAGAGAAGAGTGCCTTTTATTTAGCACTAGATCATATGGGAATACCTCAATGGAAATTTCGGCACAAGATGTGGCACCAATATCGTAGCCATATAGTAAACCTCCAAAAGCTGGGAAGAGAAATCTAAGAATTTCAAATGTCTATGTTAGATATGACCACGAAATCGAGCACAGATACTATTTTCTGTCTTCCTTTTTTCTCTAACTCAGAAAAAGAAACACATATGATTGATTAAACATTCCCAATCAGCAAGTTAGAAGGGGCACTAATTCAACATTGTACCTATTAATGATAATGTAACTCCAAGTTCAAGGTATCAATTGTTATAAAAACCTACCCTGGAATCTTAGGTTTCTGTTTTTTCAAATAGGATTTACAAGAGCACTGAAGTCCAATCAGGATCAAATTTCCACAAAACAAAGGAAATGAACCCTCACTGACCACCACAAGAATCCAAGATTTACTTGCATCATGGCAGCTTTAAATTATACGAATATCAAGTTTAATATCTACAGGTGGACATAAATTTATGGTATTAAGCATCTCCATAGAGATTAGTAGCACAAATCATGCAATATAAATATATAAGTTAAAATTGTTCCCTTCCCCCTGACAATGCAATGAACTCCAGCCATCCTCCAATATTTGTAATTAAAATATCCTACCACCTTGGGAACAATAACAGCATAAAAAAGGAAACAAAAAGAATTTTCTCAGTGTAAGGGGAAAGAAAAATTTCCCACCCACAAAACTTTACCAGAGAGAAAAGATGATAAACACAACTCAAAGATATCCTTTTGAAGTAAAAATAAACATTAAGCCAATGAGACTAAACTATGCAAAATAACCTGTCTAATCTCTGTGCATATCAGACAAGAAAAATACCCTGATACCATTCATGTAATGTCATAACTAAGAAGCTGTAAATCTCTGTAAGCTTTTCCATAACATATACGGTATCCCAACTATACAGGAACATGGATAAATATAAAAACATAATTTCATGAGAGGCTTCCTAAAAACATTCAATAAAAATAATGATAATTAACACAATAGGGATTTAAAAAATACTTACGGGAGGATTGCATAAAAGATGGAATAGTTTTCAGAGTCATTAACCCCATCAAGAAGAGGCTCCCTAGCACTGGCAATCTGAAATTTTATGAAAAGAAAAATCAATAAATTAGTATAGTCACCAGTAAAACAGCTTGTAAGCATGTATGTACTACTAAAATATGCACGACACTGAGCCTCATTGCATGCATTCAGCTTTTCCTTCTTTCAAGATATTCGTCCAATGCAAGTTGAGAGGAGGGAAACTGATTTATGATGCAATCATCATTTGGGATTTAAGTTTGGTAATTGAAGTAGGTTAAAGTTTAACTATCAGTAATTTGGGGTCACCAATAATGGTGTTTGAGCATCGGATACAAGTATTTATAATTGAGTTGCAGTGAAATTTATCCTTTCAGTTGCCTGAAATCTGAGCATAGTCAGTCTTAGAATACTAGCCCTCGTTACTATCATATTTGCTTCTGCTTATTTCCATTCGCCTTATATGTTAGGACATTGATTTGATTAGACAATTTGAAGTTCAGAGATCTCCAACAGTGACAAGCCAATAACTTCAATTCTCTTATTATTGAATACAGGCAATAATCAGCCAAAAGGGGAATTAAGAAAAAAAAAAAAAAAAGACAACAAGTATAGAGTAATTTCCCTATAGAACTTACAAACTTCACCAGAAAACCCAACATGAACTACTTGCATTTCAGAGCAAAAAATGCCCAAATTTACAGAGACACAAAAGGATTCCGAGTTGCTTCAAATTCAATTGAACCAAACAATTCCTCGTCATTTCCGGATTTCCCAAACCCTCCAGTCCACCAAATTTTCTCAAGAGCTAAAGAAATTGACTCTCAAATCCCAAAATAACAGATACATCGGTGCACGCTTTCACCGGAAGACAAAAAACACTAAAAAAAAGTGAACCGAAAAACAAAAAAAAAAAGGTGAAGAACACTCAAGAGAGCGATAATTGTACCGTAGGCTGATCAGGATCATCGGACGCCATTACTTCAGAAGCTCGATTTAGAAATGTTGAAGTAGAAACACAAGCACATTCAAGTCTGGAATATAATATTACAGATTATGTATATATATAATATATATATATATATATAAAGCAAGTAAAAGAAAATTCAACTGTCATTCGGAAAGTGACGGGAAAAGAAAATAAAGAGTCACGCTAATATCTAGTTCGTTATGTTTTTCTTAGTAATTATTTTAATCAAAGTCATTTTTTAAATGGATAAACTTCTAATGTAAAGAGTTTCAGACTAATATCTAGTTGTTTTTCTTAGTAATTATTTTAAACAAGTCAATTTTTCAAGGTTAAAAGGGTGATTTTAGTCCTAAATGTAGGTTTACTATTCATTTTGGTCCTTTATGTTTCAAAATGTTCAAATTGATCCTAAAAGTTAGCAAAGTGCTTCATTTTGGTCCAAGATATTAAATATGATCATATTTTTCTAGTTTCAAGTTCGAATTTGACGAGTTCAGAATTATGTATTATTTTCGAATAGTATTTTTTTTTTATCCAGTTGGAGTCATCAACAAACAAGGTTAAACTGATCTTGAAAGTAGATTAATTGTTTCATTGTCAAACAAGCAAAATTGATCATATCTCTCTTATTTTAAATTTGAATGCAACAAGTTCAGAACTATGAGTTACTCTTAACAAGTTCTTTGAATTTGAAATGAGAGATGTGAGAACTATGATTAAATTTAATAACTTAAAATCAAAATAAAATATTTTGTCAATATTTAAGATCAATTTAAATATTTTAAAATATAAAGGACCAAAATCATGACCTAACTTATAATGGATAAACAAGACTTTTTGAAACAAATAAGTCTTTATTTATATATAGAAATAAATAAGTCTTGTTTTGTAAGTTAGGATTAGAAAATTTGATAACAAAACAAAAAGAATCCGGAAATGAATCTCAAGGTTGATTTTAAATTTTTTTCAGTGTACACAAAAATTAGCTTGTTTTTGTGAATTAAGATATTCATCTCGATCATAATAACTAATCTTGCCACGGTAGATCTTTATTTAAAGGTTAACATGTTATAAATAATTTTTATACTTAAAAATGAAATTCAAACCACACCACTTAATTAAAAGATTATGTGAAGAAATCACTAAATCATATTTTTGTAATTAAAACAATATGTTTTTAGTATTAAAAGTGCTATATTGCAATTTTTAAAAAAATTTATTAGAATTTCACAGATTCTTAATTTCCAACAAGTTTATTTTGGAAATATCTTCTGATGAGTGTTATCACGTGGTATTTTTCAATGACAAATTTTTTTCTTTTTCCGTTTTGGAACTATCGAATTTAAATTAAGAAAATGACACGTATCTAACTGCATGTTTCATGCAAAATTTAAAAAAGAGATTACTCAAATTATTCTCCGATTTATTATAAAGTTAAAATCAGTCTATATGTACTAAATTGCAATATAATATTACTTTGTTCTACTAAATGCATATTACATTGTTCTATTATCTATAATAATTTTGTTATCGTCTACTAATCAACAGTCAGTTTCTTAAAAACTATATATTTATGAAATAGAATATATAAAACATGTGAAATAATAAAGGTTTATTATTTTTTTCATTTAAAAATATTACGAAAATAATTTATTTCCTTTTCAATAATTTAAAGTTTTTTTTAAATAGATTTACCTATTTTTTTTGAGAGACTAATAGTTTGAAACACGTGACTGTTGGTTGGTCTTGCCAATCAATCTATTGGCAGCTATTTTTCTGAAATCATATTTATTCAACAAATTACAAATAAAAAAACGTTGGTTCACGAGATATATCTCTTACATATAAATGTTAAGTCTTAAATATATGAGCAAACCCTCTTTTTGGTCCCTCAATTGTTACTGAGTTGAGGAATCGGTCCCTCAATTGTGGGAAACTACAACTCAGTCCCTCAATTGTACAATCCCGTTTACGTTTTGGTCCCTCACGTCTGGTCCGTTAGTGATAGAGGTGTTAAGTGATGACGTGTCACCGTTATCTGCTTAGGTGGCCGTTAAATGCTTAGTTGAGGGACCAAATCCTCGACTCAGTAACAATTGAGGGACCAAAAAGGGGGTTTGCTCAAATTAATATCCAACTCATTTCCACTTGACACCTCATT
>QANZ01007894.1:21051-69184 GCA_003254925.1 Chamaecrista fasciculata
TAAGCAGATAACGGTGACACGTCATCACTTAACACCTCTATCACTAACGGACCAGACGTGAGGGACCAAAACGTAAACGGGATTGTACAATTGAGGGACTGAGTTGTAATTTCCCACAATTGAGGGACCGATTCCTCGACTCAGTAACAATTGAGGGACCAAAAAGGGGGTTTGCTCTAAATATATTGTGAGTTCATCCTTATCTCATTTATTATTATTATTATTTTGTACCAGTCTTTTTTTTTATTTGTATATTGAGAAAAATTAAGGAGAGAGACAGCGAACGTAGTTGAGCTTCAAACAGCTTTAGGATGATATACCATAATTTAATAAAAGTTTTAATGTTTACCAAAAAAAATAAAAATAAAAGTTTTAACAGACCAAAATAACTTACATGGTTTGATTGAAGGAAATAGAGAACTATATAACACTATAAACTACGAGAACAATTGAATGAGAATAAATCTTAAGTTAAGAAGTCGAGTGTATATTAGTGGTTTCTTACTCAATCTTTTCATTAAATGATAGAATTCAAATTTTATATTTGAGTATAGAAAGTATTATGTAATTGATTGTTTATTTTTAGGTAGAAAATCTACGGCGAAACAATTAGTCATTACTTCTAATATTGAATATCTGATTAATATGATCTAGATTTTTGATATATATATATATATATATAATTTTATTGATTAATATGTTTATCAAATATTGAATAAGTTTAGTTATTATCATCTTTTATATAAGTTGTTATGAGAAAAAAATTGTTGTTATTTAATTAAAATGTTTTGATTACGAATAAAATAAAAATAATAAAGGCCTGATTAAAAAATTAAAATTCAAGAGACTTAATTAAAAATTATTGTAAATTATAGGGACTAGTAGATTAATTTAACCTTTAATATTACATAAATATAATTTTCATATTCAAAATCATAAATTATAATAACTAACAGACTACTGTTATTATATTTATGATAGTATACAAATATTATAAGTTATATTTAATATAATATTTTTGGAGCAACATGGCCAAGTTATATATATAAGGTATACATATAAATATAAATGGACATTAAAGAGACAACGTGACAGGCATTGATGTCTGTTTCTGCTTCACTAATTTTGCTACTGCTTCTCAGTTTTCACAATTTCGGTGGGGACTGGGACAGTATCATCCAATGTTTTTGTCTAATATTATATATCAATAAACTAACAAAAAAAAAAATAGTCAAAAGTACTAATTTTGTCACCAAACTTTACAATAATTGTTAATGTCTTTTCTAATCTTTTTTGTGGTCAATTTTGTTCTCAATATTTTACATTTTGGTCAATTTTATCCTTTCACTAACTTTTTCAATAAATTAATGAGAGACTGCATCATGTTTCTTAAGTTAGGATTTGAGTTTTATTTTCTATCAATTTTACATTACATATGATTAGCCATATAGGTTTTGTCGTTAATATTTGGCTAAAATAAGAGTCAACGATAAAATTGACAAAAATGTGAAACATTGAGGACGAAATTAACTGCAATAAAAAGATTAGAACATAATTGACAGTTAGTATAAAGTTTAGAGACGAAATTAGTACTTTTAACAAAAAATTTTAAAAGATATATTCAATTCTTTTCATATTCTGTAATAATTTTAAGTTAAAATGCACTTAGTAATTGAATTTTAAAAATTACAATCATTTAATATTCTTAGATAATCTCATGTTTTTGTGTTTTTTTTACACAAAAACGATAATAACTTGAAGAAACGTTGATAGAAAAATATTGAATGATGAAAGTTAAAAATTTAGGAGATTTATCTATCAATTTTATTATTTAAATTATTTGTTATTGAATTTTTATTTTGATAAATTTATTTAGATAATAATAATTGTAACATGTATTCTTTTATAGTAGTGAAAAGTTCCTGAGAACCAAAAATCATTTGCAAACTCCAATTTAACCACCGATTGCAAAAACATATAAAATCATTGTTTAACAAAACTCTAGCATAAATTTTAACAAAAACTCCAATCATTCCTTCAACCATTTTTTTTTCCATTTCTACTTCTAAAATTTTAAAATAAGACAATAATAGCCAAAATACTTCATTTCTCTATTATTCTCCCTCCTCACTTTTATTGCATTTAAAAATTAAAAACAAAACAAAAAAAATAACCAAGTCACCTCATACATGGAGTGATCTAACGGGTAGAGAAGTCCGGTTGTTAAAACAACCATCACACTTTTCATAAACATTTTCCTTTAAAATATATATACAATTTTTATTTATTATCTTATATTAATTATTATATACTTATTTAAATAATTTTACTCAGTGACTCTTTGTTAACAAAATCCATTAGACAAGCTAACAAAGGTTGGTCCAGTTGGTAAAGAGTCGTCTAATAATCCACAAGACCGTGAGTTCGGTTCTCGTTACTGACGTGAAGATCTTGTTGATAGGCGATCTATAAATACCTTTGTAAGCACTTAGATGTATGTTCTGACCTTAAAACCCAACTCACCTAAACTTTATCTAACAAAAAAACAAAATCCATTAGACAAAAACACTCGTATTACATTTAAAACTAGGCAAAGTCCGACAGGTTTGAAGTACAATAATAGACTGTTAGTTGATGAGCAGATATTCCACATCAAATATAAGGCTACCACCAGTCCACCATGTCTTAAAGTTTGAAGGATTTCCTCAAAGTTGTAACAAATAGAAACATGTAATTCCACTATATATGTACTTTGATTGTCAGTTCGAAAATTACTTGCGGCCCAAAATGAAAGCGTCAATTACTTCGTGTTTGCATATGATGTTGTCAACGTTGCGTCCCATACATCGTTCACTTGTTGGATTAAAAATGAAAACAAATCGAACTACGAATTGGGTAAACTGGTCCACTTGTTGAAAACACTCTATTCGTTCCAAAGTGATAGGGGATTACAAGATATTGTTTTGTAAATTTCATTTATAGTTATTTTGTTTATTATTTCAAAAATTGCATTCTTATTGAAATTAGGCTGTAAACTATTTTGTTTTCAAGATAGAAGTTGACTTTGTTATCATGTTCTAGTCTCTGTTCAGAAAGAATATGCTTAATTATATACAAACCTCAAAATGTAAAAAGAATTCTGAGGTTGTACCAAAAGAGGCAAAGAGAAAATGAAAGCAAACAAGAGAGCCGATAAATACATGAAGGGCATTTTTTGTTTTTATTGGGATTTCGAACAGATAAGGCACGAAAGAGACAATGTGTGTGTGAGATAGGAGGAGAGAAAAAATGTTTTATAAATTAAAATTTAATTTTAAAATTAAATTCTTCATGTGCCAAAAAGAAGCAAACCATTCTGCCATTGCCATGCATCATATGTCAAACACAAGGAAACTAATAACAAGACATGGGAAACATTTCAAGGTGAAATTGTCAAGTTGGATATCACAGTTAATAAATTGAATCCTTCTCAAAACACTGCATTTCACCAGTTGAAATGAATACAGGACATTTATTCTCACAAACAAGGAAAAAGAAGAAGGAACATTAAGGACATTTGCTGCTCACAGCCCAAGTGTCCTCAAGTTATGAATGGCTCAAGCCTTGGATTGCCATGATTGGTATCTGGTCCAATCTCTCTGCCCTGGATTAAGGGCATGTCCCTTGGAATGATAGATATACTGTTCACCTTCTCCAGACAAATTCTCCTTGTGTTCAACACCATACCTCTGGGGTTTCAGCAAAAGAAGCTGCAAAAAAATCCCAAAATTTTGCCATAATTTAAAGACTATCAAGTTCCTGATCAATGACTAGGGAGGACCATGGGTAAGGCACTATGATCCCTATCCCGGACCCTATAGTAGTCAAATCTTCATATCCAGACTCAAAATAAGAAAAACTTCAAAATGATTTATTTTTTTATTAATAAAAACCCATTTTCATCAATTTTTTTATATCTATAACTATCAAATAAAAAAAACATAATATGAATCTACTATTAGATTACGTCAACATATATGAAATATTTAATATTTAATATTTTATCATTACAATTTTAAATTTCTCAACATATAAAGTTTAAAAATATTATATTTCTGTATATAAAAATAAATATTTACTATTAAGGGTAGGTACATCCTTATCCATCCCTGGATCCATTGATATTAGACCCACATGGAGTAAAATTTCAAGGTACCCATTGGGTATAAGTATTTTGGTTATCCCTATCAATGACCATATAGCATCCGCGTAATGTAGGAAAGAAAGGAGTTTACCTCGTCTCCTGTGTGATCAGTAATGAAGTGGAGCCAGCCATGCCATTCAGGTGGGACTTGAGAAGCATTGTACCTACTCTTCTCTGCATATTCAACCCACCTGTGTCTTCCTACAAGTTTTAGTTAAGCAAACCACAACATGCATTAGTTCATTGTTTAATAAGTAAAACTTTGAATTTAGATAAAATCAACTTATAAATTTGACAACCCAAGAGTTTTATAATGAAAAAAATGAAAATTAGGCCTCTTTTCCCACTCCTATTCTCAAGGGCTTATGCCTCAATTGTAACCAAATTATAAGGAAAAAAAAGAAAAGTAAATTTGACATAATTCGTTAATAGTTTACAAGCTTATAAAGATATATATATATATATATATACTTCTGTAAAACGATCACTTCATAAAGTAGAAAAATCTATATACCACGTCCATAATGGACAACACAAGTGATGATTAATACAACAAATCTAAGTAGCATCAATGTATTAATTTTGGCAAAAGTTACAAGTCCACAATATACTCACATTCAATAGAGACGTCTAACTATGAATTTACAAAAACAAATATCAATATTCACCATATGAAGTTCAATTGTTTACTATTACTTATACGGTTCAAAGCAACTCTGAGAAATTCCTATCAATCCTTTCACAACATTTCTTCTAGATAAGTTAAAAGTAAATATTCGTCACTAGTGCATCTAAAAATAAGAGTACAAGTGTTTTTGCATGGTCTTAGTATTATTATAAATAGATGTTGAAGGTTTAAAGTTCGGCCCCCATAATGTGCAGTTCAGTAAGTTTTTCTTGAGCTTTTTTTAGTCCCTTATTCTTCTCCCATGCTTTTGTTCTCCTGCTATGGTATTGGAGTGCAAATACTATTCACTTGAATACTAACCATAATTTCTACATAAACAGAAAAAGAAATCTTATGAATAAGTTTCTAGGTGCTCGAGAGATTAGATTTTCCATATACCCAACAGTACCTCACAGACTGCATTACATATTCAATCATTCATGAGATGAACCTTAATTATATTGTTAATCTTACAATAAAATCTTTTTTCTTATGTTACATAAAAAAATAATGAAAGATAAAGAAGTCTTTTTGTCCCCCATTGAATTCTTGATACTGAGCTTCTATCTTAGGTTCAACTTAAACCCAAATTAAATAACATTCCAAACAAGTATAATTGAAAAGAGACAATTCATTTCGATTGAATTCTCAATTAGTTAGTCTTCTTAAAACAAGATCTCATAGTTTAGTGATTATATCTAATATTTCAAAAGTCATGTTACATCACTTGAATGGGTGGCTCATTTTCTAGTCACAACACAGAAGTGGCTGATTCTTATTTTCCCATATTTTTTATGAACACACACAGGTTGTATTTTGGCAGTCAAAGCCTAGTTTAGTTTGTGCGACCCACAGGAAGTTGCAGGAAACTGATTATGGTTATTTTCTCCCTTTTGAATTGTGTATAAGTGATGAATTGGAGTTGAGACGAAATAACTTTTAAGTAATAATTATCGTTTCAGTTTAATTGTTTGAAATTGGTTTTGGTTTTTTAATATTGTTTGTGCTTGACATCAAGAGTTTTTGAGAGTTGCGGAAAAAAATACTTTGAGGCCATTAAATATTTAGGGAAGTCTCTCAGGTTTCTTAAAAGAGTTACTTCAAGCGCACCCAAATAAAGGGTATGTATTTTTATGTATTTGTAGTATGTTTTAAACAGAGGTCAAAGAATCAGCCATATATAATCATACTTGTTTAAGCCTTTTAGAAATATATCTATCAAAATATATATATATATATATATTTTCCCTTTTCTCCTTACTATAGAAGTCTTTAAGATTCATAAGGGTTACTTTTAGTGCTAGTGCATCCAATTTAAAGGGAATGTGCCTGCGAGTACAAACAGTGGTTAATGGATCAGTACTTTTCACACTATGATTGAGTCTCTTGGCAATATATTTTCTTTGGTACTTTTCCAGTATATATGTACTGTTAAAGATGTGGCATTTTAAAAGCCATAGCATTTTGATATTAGCTCTTCTAGTTTATTACATCACAATCAGAATAGCCTTCCATACTACTCACAATGTTTGACAGCTGAGACTCAAGCATGTGAATAAACAGCTTTCACATATACTAAAAGAAAGAAACAAGGAAAAATGTAGAGCAAGGGGTTTAAGAACAATTTTTCCAGTAGCAGAGGAAGAAGGAAAAATGAAATAAAACACAGTACATTCCCAACAGATTTGTTGAACGAAATTTTCAACTACAACACATGATTTACACAACCAAAGTAGACTTCATTTTCCATCATAATCTCACTCATTCTAGATAAAAGAAAAAAAACTAGGAAAAGGTAGGCTGTTGACATTTATTGTTTAATATAACTCTGAGATCTATCATATCCAAATACACAAGATAGAACCTTTTAGAAGACTGTCATAGTCTTAGGCTCAAAACTAGAGGTTAAATTTCACAATTTTCATCCTTATGTTGTGAATACTATGATGGCATTTATTAGATAAAATTATGCTTGCATAGGGAACTAACCGTATTGCGTATCTTCAAGTTTCTCATAGTACTTGTTACCAAATTTATCAATACCAACAAGCCTTGCCCCGATATTATGGATCTTTGTTTGCCTACATAAATTCAGAGAACAGTTAGAACATCAGAGTAAAAAAGACTGACAGAGCATAACACAGGGAAAAAGAAAAGGGGGGAGGGGGGGACCATGTTTCCTCTAGAAAACAACCCATTTATACTCAATCAGCTCAACTTTCTGTATCAGTTGAAATCAAAAGACTCTCTAAAAGCTTTTTCCTCTTTTTTGCTCAATGGGTGTGAGGATACTGAGATAATACCAAAGATGTTTTCCCTCATTACAGTCCTTTTCATTCTCCTAGAGCCTATCTTCTTGATAAATGATACCCAAAAATTGAACAAATAGTTTTAGCTCAGATACATGCATTTATATAGGAAACCAAAGGTATGAATTTCCAATCGAATGACGTTTCATTTTCCTTCAGGACAGAAAAGCAAATAATTTAACGCAAAGATAAAGATCAAGCAAAGAAGCTACTTACAAGAGGTTTCCATCGGTAAGGCAATTCCTGAAATTTCAAAGGACAATAAAGAAAGAGATCAGCATGATTTAAAACATGAAAAACAATAATCAAAGAGCACCAACTAATTTCTACTAATACCCCTTTAAAATGAGACACCCATAGTACCAAAACAAAACTTAGGATAAACTCCCCCCGAGAAACTGAAATGGAAAAAGCACAATCGAACAAACGCATATAAGCAAAACCGAGATCTTTCACGCACTTCACCACAATCTACCAGACAAAACAAAGCCTATTCCAATTAGAGCTGAAATTCGTACAACCCAACAGTTTTTCTTTCTTTCTTTCGCAGAAATTTCCTGCGAACTTTGGTGTATCGAACAAATCCGAAAATCGATTCGCCAAATAAAAAGGTAAATTAAGTAAAAGGAAATAGAAGGAGTTATTACAAGTAGCCTTCTTCCTTGAGCACTCTGAGGAAGCCACCGAGTCCCTTCTCTCGGATCGTGTTCACGACGCCCTTCACCACCGATGCCATTTCTCGCTCTACTTTTCCTCAGTCTTCTCGCCACTCGCCTCCTGAGGTTTTTGCAATGAACTTGGCTACGAGAATTGGCGTTAATTTGAAATTGGTGATGATGGTATTAACTTAAGCTTATTTTCGTCCCTAAATTTTCCTCAACTAGCTTTGTATTTATGGTTTGTAAAATTAAAATTAGAGAAAACCTACTTTTTGGTCATTGAGTTATTACCGTGTCAACGATTTAATTCTTGAATGGTAAGAAAATACAAATCAGTCCCCGAATTTTACACCACGGTCAACTTTTTGGTCTCTAAATTATAAGAAACTACGAATCAGTCCCTGAATTTTACAACATCGTCAACCTTTTGGTCCCTGAATTGTAAAAAAATACGAATCAATTCCTGAATTTTACACCATCATCAACCTTTTGGTCCTTGAGCTATTAGGAATTTTACACAATCGTTCATTTCTGAAGGACCAAAAGGTTGACGATGGTGTAAAATTTATAGACTAATTCATATTTTCCTATAATTCATGGACCAAAAGGTTGACAGTGGTGTAAAATTCAGGGACTGATTCATATTTTTCTACAATTCAAGGACCAAAAGGTTGACGATGGTGTAAAATTCAAGGACTGAGTTGTATTTTCCTACAATTCAAAGATTAAATCGTTAACTCAGTAACAATTCAAGAGCTAAAAAGTAGGTTTTCTCTTAAAATTAATAAGGGCAAATTACACTTTGATACTCTGTGGTTTGATCCTATTTCACTTTCGTACCCCGTGGTTTGAAACCTGACACTTTGGTACCCTATGGTATTATCCATTAACATTTTGGTATCTTTAGAGCTATTTTGTAATTTTAACTATAACAAATTTTGCAAAAATTACATATTGACCCCAAAAAATTTTCAAAAAATTACAAATAGGTCCCTGGATACATATTATCTAGGACTAAAATGAAAACTTTAAAAAAAATTTGGGGTCAATATGTAATTTTTGCAAAATTTGTTATGGTTAAAATTACAATATAGCTCCAAAGTGTCATATTTCAAACCAGGGTACCAAAGTGAAATAGGATCAAACCACAGGGTACCAAAGTGTAATTTACCTAATTATTAAGTTCACAATATGTATTATAAAAATAGACAATAATGAAAATATTTAAAAATACAAACAACCCATTAAACCTCGTGTGAAATATTATTTACCATATCCAATTAAGATATTATTTACCTTATTTAATATGAATAATATAATCGATTTTACGAAAAAAAATTGCATTTTAATAATGATAATTGCGTCTATACAATTAGGCTCTAAAAAGTAATTATTAATTTAATTTACAATATATATTATATATAAATAAATAGTCATATGCTGATAAAAATAATTTGAACTTTGGATAATATATCAATCTCGATAATAAATTATAAAATGTCATCATGTTTCAATGGCAATGCATAAATATTAGTATTAATATGCATAATTTAATTGATTGAATCTAAAATCTAAAATTGATACAAAAATAATGATAATTGCTTCAATATTAGTACATAAATGAATTGAGAAGCATTAAGGTTATGTTTGGAAGTTTTATTGATGATGGAAAAGAGTGGATAATTGGACATTAATGAAATAGAGTGGAATGATTTGTAAATATGATTTTTAAAAGTTTTTAATGAGAAAAGGAATAGATCAATAGATACATGTTAGCCTTATTTGAAAGATATCATTAATGGAATGAAATTGAATGGTTTATTGTTTATTTTCCTAATGTTGCCCTTGTAATTGAGTATAATAAGGTTTTAGAATGAATAAAACTATCATTTTATTAAGATTACTAAAATATAATCATCTTTTAAAAATATAAATGAGTTCATTTCTTTTTTTGGGATGAGAAAAAATGAGGTTTTAGATGGACAAAGAGAGCTTGGGAGGCCCTCATTGTTTATCTCACTTCATTTTCATTAAAACATCTAAACATTGACTGAGGGTTTCTTGAATCTTGATGGTAATAGAAAGAACAGAGTAGAATATCAAGTAATTGATTCTCAATTTCACATACATTCACTTTTCTCTCTCTATTAATCTCTCTGTTTTGTTGTTGTGCTGAGATGAGGATTGGGATTGAGATGGAAGAAGAAGAAGAAGAATGGAGGAAGAAGATGAAGAAAAAAAAGAGAAGGTCTTGTTATTTTTTGGGTGAAATCAAATTAAACCCCTAATTTTATTTTTTTTTCTTACATTTTGATCATATTAGAAAAAGGAAAAAGACTTTAATATAAAAAAATAAAACTCTTATGAGATTAAAATTACAAAATAGCCTCCAAAAGTCAATTTCCGTTATATTAGGGAGTCAAACGCATACAAATTAATAAATAAAGTCTTAAAATAATATTTTAGCCAAAATTTCTATCAAATTTTGGACAGAAATATACCTCAGGACCCTTTTTGTTAACGAGAAAAATACAGGGACCCTATTTGACACTTTTTAAATCATAGGAATCCTATCTAAAAATTGGTCAAACCACATGGTCCTTTTATGTAATTTACCAAAATAATTAAGATGGTGCAAATCATAACATAATGGGACAATCACTCCTCCATGCACCATACATAGTTAAACGATTGCGTCTGCATTAAGTAGAACCATCAAAATAAATTCAAGTTATTAACCCGTTTAAAGGTATATGAATAGGGATAATAAATTTAAATTGCTTTAAAAGCGAGACAAGTCAGTTCTGGCTAGCTCACTTTTCAAGTAGCTAAGAAGGACCGAACACGAATAAGGTTGTTTTTAAAAATTTATTTATTTAATATTTCTAAATCAATAAATTAATAACTAATAAGAATAAATATTGTTTTAAAAACAATTTATCAAAAAGATTAAAGAACATTATATTAACAAATTGAATGATTAAGGATTGAAGAATTAAATAAAATATATAATAATAATATGAAAAGTAATATTTTTCATCATTTGACTCATTTTTTTCACTACACTATGTAATATTATTTTGAAATATTTATAACTTGTGTTATATACTTATATTTCGTTATATATATATTTTAAATTATATTAAATATATTTTTATCAAAATAAATAAATATTCAAAGTTTATTGGATTGGTCCTAAGCTCATAAAGGCTAAGTCGGGCTAAAATTTTTTTAACTCATTTTAAAAACAGGTGAAGCAAGCTTGGATCTTAAAATAAAGAAAGTTTATAAAATTACTTTCAAAGACAATAACGACAATTTTATAGCTAAAAATAACAATAATAATTTTATAATAATATTATTCTTAACTATAAAGACTTACAAAATTCTTTTAAAAAATCGAAACAGTATAGAGTCTTGCAAATAAATTTATGTTAATAAAAAATTAACTATTTAAAAATTTGAAAATAAAAATTAAAGTTTATAATGATGATATTCAAATTTAAATATAAAAAAATATCTTAATTATACCCTATCCGTATAGTAGTCGCTGGCTGCTTAGTCCTCTCTACTACATATGGGTCAAACCGGATCGGTTCTTCCCAAAACTTAACTCCACGGTCCAACGAACCAAGGCCAGTGGAAACCATTGTCCACGTGGCAAAATATCATTGGACAAGATACATCATATGTTTTTTCTGATTTATTTCATTGGATAAACATACCTCATGTTTTTTTTTTTTTTTTTTTTAATACAGTTTATTAAAAATGGAAAATCCGAGAGAGAAAATGGACACGGGTTGCCGAAATTGCTGATCGCCGACGTTCGTTTTTTGCCATTCCGAAAATTTCTAGGTACTGATTGTTAAGAAGCAAAGATTTTACTATCTTGTTCTTTTTTTTTCTTCTTTTTCAAGTTATTTCGTCAATCTCTGAAACCTTATTGATCTTTCACGTTGATCTGATTCTTTGTTTAGGGTTCATCTTTTTGGGGATTCGTTGGTTCGAAACTGTTCGTTTGATTCGAGCTTTTATTCAGTTGGGCCTCGCATCTCGTTTTTCTCTTACTTAGATCGCAGGTTTTGCTTTCTTCTTGTTTGGTCTTGAATGTCTTGTTCAATGAATTATATCGTTTCTGTGGCTTCCTTGCTGTTCTTTTTGAATCTAAATGGTTTTATATCACATTTGGGTACTTGAGGAAAAACCAAAGAGGAGATGATCGATTATATTTATCACCCATTGTCATTTGTTTTATGTTGGGAGTTAGCAAATTTTTATATGCAAGACAGATAATAAATTTACATTGCGAGTTTGGAATTTTTTAATTTCATATATGGGGTTTCCAGATGTTGATTAAATGGTTGCTGTCACTTTGTGTAGAGCAAAATGATGAGGCTACAGACATATGCGGGGCTTAGTTTTTTTGCAACTCTAGCTGTTACATATCATGCATTCAACAGCAGAGGCCAGTTTTATCCAGCGATGGTTTTTCTGTCAACTTCCAAGATCAGTTTGGTACTTCTTCTCAACATGGGTCTAGTTATTATGTGTCTTTTGTGGCAATTAACAAAAAAGGTGTTCCTTGGCTCACTCCGAGAGGCAGAGGTTGAGAGGCTTAATGAGCAATCATGGAGGGAGGTTATGGAAATTCTATTTGCCATCACCATTTTTAGGCAGGATTTCTCTGTTACATTCCTTGCCATGGTCACGGCACTGTTGTTGATTAAGGCTCTGCATTGGTTGGCTCAGAAAAGAGTTGAATATATTGAGACCACTCCTTCCGTGCCCTTACTGTCTCACATTCGAATAGTATCTTTTATGGGTTTCCTCCTTCTGTTGGATGGACTCTTTTTATATAGTTCTATTAAGCATTTAATCCAAACGTGGCAGGCTTCAGTTTCCCTCTTCTTTTCTTTTGAGTAAGCCTTCTTCTTCCTCTTCATCTTGAATTATTTTCCAGTTCTATTAAGAATTTTGCAATGCATTTTTACTAACTAACAAATAAGAATGCTTACTTGGAATATATCAGTACTTTTATGTGGTTTCACAAATACCTGCTATTTCCTGCATTTTGTAGAATCTGAAATTAACATTTTTTTTCTCTTCAGTTAATAATGATGCTTTGAATTTTATTTTGGTGATCTGTTAAAATAATTTTTACTTGGGAGCTTTTTCTTACATAATATCTGTTTCTATCTCAGGTACATGATACTGGCAACAACAACAGTGTCGATTTTTGTAAAATATCTTTTCTATGTCAGTGACATGCTTATGGAGGGACAATGGGAGAGGAAACCAGTCTTCACATTTTACCTGGAACTCATTAGGGATTTGCTTCACTTGTCTATGTATATGTGTTTCTTCCTTGTAATTTTCATGTAAGTATTCAGTCACTCTTTTTTTTGCATATGTATGGTAGCTTGGTTGGATTTAAATTAGCATCTGGTTCATAGGCGTCTTATTCCATCTCTGTCTCACTTACACACATACTAGTACTGTAAGTTATTTCCTAGACGTCGGACTGCACGTAACTAACTGTCATAATTGATTACGGTTCATATTTGATTGGTTATATTGAGTTATTGACATGAATATTTGATTTCCAAAATGATAGATTGCTTATGCTTGTAATTACATGGTAATTTGCTAGTCTACTTGCTTTGTATTGATTCCATTTCATTGCATGGTAGAGTTTTTTAATCTTCCTAGATTGTTTACCTGGAGGAAATTGCTAATTTAAATTTCTAAAGCTGGAATTGAATATTAACATGTTGGGTTCGAAAGATGAATTTTTTGCTTAAAGAGTTGGACTACTAGTTGAGATTCTGGGCAGCAAAATGATCTGAGATTTTGGGCCCTTCCAAAAATTTTATTTGAACATTAATGAGTAAGTAGAACATGCAAATCTTAGTGTTCTAGGATGCTACTATAAATGGCATATTTTGGAATATCAAAGAAGAGAGTTAGCTTTAGATCTGTTTAGCGGCTTTGAAAAATGACCATGCAATGGTACTTCGGGTCCTTCCAAATTAGTTAGCTGATTATAATAGTAGTTAAGTTTGGTTGTTGCTTTTGACAAGGTACTTAATTTCTTTTTTTGTCTTTTTAACAAGTAATTATTCTTGTTCTGGAATATCAAGTACAGCTTTTGGTTTACTTGTTCTTCAGGTTTTGTTTGTTTGATTTGACTCCATGTTTAGTTTCATAGTTTATTATTTTTATCTACTAACCTTAAGTTGGTTTTGATAGAAACTATGGTGTTCCGTTGCACTTAATACGGGAACTATACGAGACATTTAGGAACTTCAAAGTTCGTGTAGCCGATTACATACGTTATCGTAAGATCACTTCAAATATGAATGATCGGTTTCCAGAAGCAACCCCTGAAGAGCTTAATGCGTGAGTTCTCTACTTAATATATCATTTATGCTCATTGGTTTTGTATGTGTAAATTGTATACATATGCAAAAGTATTAATTTTTAAAATGTGTATGCAGAAGTGACGCAACATGTATTATTTGTCGTGAAGAGATGACTACTGCCAAAAAACTTATATGTGGACACCTTTTTCATGTGCATTGCCTCCGATCATGGTTGGAGCGGCAGCATACTTGCCCTACTTGCAGGGCCTTGGTTGTACCACCAGAAAATGGGACGACTGCTGCTGGTGGGCAGCAGGGATCACAGTCAAATGCTCATCAACAAGGTAAGCTCATGAGAAACAAAGACATATTAGTAATGTACAACAATGCCAAAATTGAGATCAAACTATTGAGGGAAGCAGTGTGGGTGACAAAATTCGATAAATGAAGTTGCTATTTTGATATTGACAAATGAGTCCTCTTGGGTTATGTTCCTAACAATTACCGAAATTTCTTATTTTCTTTGGTAGTTTATTAAGTTTAGTGATTTTTACCATGCCCTATTAAGATCTTTATATATTTAGTCAACTTTTTGAACCATGTTTTCTTTCACTTTTTGGTTATCATAGTTCCCTCTTGAGTTTAACTCAATTATCCTGTTTAAATAATTTTAAGTTATTACAAATAATGTAATCATTGTACCTGTGCACAAGGCTGGATTAATTTAGGTTTTGTTATTATAACCTGGAACAGGGACAGGCACTGGAAACACTGGTCAAGCTGAAGCTGGCAGTGGGGTGGGAACTGATAATTTGAGTCGGCATCAAGCAAGACTTCGAGCTGCAGCTGCAGCTGCTTCAATATATGAGAAGTCTTATGTATACCCCTCTGCGGCTTCTTTAGTAAGGTATGGCCATGTGTGTCTTTTCTGTGACTGCTTAAGACTTCAGTAGTCTGATATCCATCTAGCTTATATTGATGATATATATTAATACATGCATATATATTTTTTTCTGTTAATATAATTGATTATTGTGTTTCCCTCCTTAACTTGGAATTCATGTGTAGCAGCATTTGCTGCATTTTCTATTTATTATCATTCTACTTGTGTAAAGAAGTAACTTGAGGCAAGGGTCGGTGACAGGAGCTATTTGTTGGATTTGATACAACAGTCTAATTCTTCAAAGCTGTTCTCCAAGATCTTTCATATGAAATCTGATTCATATTTAATTGTAGGTGTTATTCTTGAAAGTTTAACGTAATCTTGTATTTTTTGAGAAGTTTGAAAACTTGTTTTTGAATCATAAAAACAATGACCAACATATTGGAAACATTTTGACACCTTTTCCCTTTCTGTCATATGCAAAAGTATTAAAGAAGCTGACTAGATTTTCACTTCTCTCTAATATACTTACTTTCATGTTTTTGTGCATTCTGAAGTTAATTACTTTGTCCATGAGTCTTTTAAGAATTCTTAACGGGGTTTGCTCTCAAACTCGCAGCTCTCCTGGATACAATGTTTATCCTCCAGTTCAAGTACCCGCATCTGAGCCTACTAGTACTGATCGTAATGGAGAAGCACAGGCTTCAAGTGAACAAACACAAACACAATTTGCTGTCCCTGGTGGACAAATGAACTTTTCCGTTCCTCAAATGGGGCAGTTTCTCTTTCCTCCTTTACCGCTACAAGCAGCCAATATGAATTATGGACAGGGATCTGGAATGGATCAAAATATGCTAAGCTCACAGCTGGAAGCTCATAGAAAATTTCTTCAAAAGCAGCTTGAGGTACAATTGGACTGAACTTCTTTAACAGTAACTTGCTTATAAGTACCCCACCTCTAATAAACTGCTATATGTCATCTTGGTGTGTTTTTGTGAAAGAGGTCACTTTTGATGATCATGGAATGCCAATTAGAACACTAAATACATTTTTTTATATGATCAATCATAAAAGAGAGAAAATATAAATGAAACTTTCGTAAGTTATTTCCAAATTTAACTTGTTTGATACAGATTGCATTCCATTTGCATAATCCTTGAATAAGATTGAAATTCATAACCTTTCCTTTTCTTTTCTTTTTTCTTGGGGTAAAATTGAAACAGAATCTGCAAGAACAGATCCAGCAGATGCAGATGCCAAAGGTTGAGGGAGGAGGTGTAAATGAGGGCAAAACATCATCAGATAGCAAAGGCAAGAGCATTGCTTCTTCTCCATCTGTGTCTGACCATGGTCGTCATGAGGAGTTTCAAGATGGCAGTGCATAATAATAAACTCCTTGATTATCATCTCTGGTTGTGTATTATGAGGAGACTAGACTGGCAAATGTAGATATAGGAAGAGAGAAAAATACAGAAATCAATTCACAGCATTGTAGGCCACATCAATTTGATGATGAATGCTGTTCTTTGTTATATTAATCTTGTTAATGCATAGTGTTTCTAAAGAATTATTTATTAGTGAGGAGAATGTAAGCGGCATTCAGACAAAATACTATTCGCTTTCTCCACTCTAAACAAAGTTAGCCTAAATTGTGCACTTTTATTACCTAAAAAATAATTAAAAAGTTCGATCTCTGAAGTTTCGTCCAACTAATTAGGACTTGACACAATAATTATATTCACCAGGCTTCAAATATGAGAATTTATTTAAGCGAGTAGTTTAGTACTTGGACTAGTCTTAGATTGTTCTTAGTCACATTTTGCTTATGGAGTAAATAATTGAAATGTATTTATTCAAATAAAAGGAATCAAAAGCTGTTCTACTCGTTGTTATCCCTCTTGAGTCTTGGCAAAGTTAATACATGTTCACATCATTTTTATAGGTTCATTTGTTAAAGGTGTCAATTTGTCGTATTTAAATTTGGAATAAGAAATATACTTATATTTCACTGTGAAATAAGTTATATTTTCGGGTCTCAATTTGACATAGTTCAATGATGATTCTAATTAGACAGAAAAATGACTTATAAAAAAAATTTAATACTTAGCATTTAAACTTGGAACGAGAGATATATGACCATATTTAATTGTTACGATCAACAAGTGAAAATTTCTAAAAATATGTAAGATTAATTTTTGTAACAAAAAAAAGTAAAGGACTAAATTGGAACTCACTCCAAACATATGAGATCAAAAGTTCAATTTGCCTATTTTTAAACATAATTTGATTAATTAGATTCAGTATTTTTCCTAAAAAAAATATTTATACTTTATTATAGTTATATAATAAGATAAGATAAGATAGTTACACAATTTTATTATTCTGAAATAAATATATATTATGTAGAAATTCAAAAAATATTTACAAAAATAATGAATATAATTTTTCATATAGAAATTAAGTTGTGACATTTTTATTATATTTTAATTTTTAAGATAAATTTTTTTTTTATTATTATCTTGATAGTTAATAGTTAATACTTAATAGTTAATACAACTCATATTTTATATTATTTATCTGTTAATATATAGACTTCTAAAAGTTCTCTTGGAAATTGGATCCTCTATAATTAAAACTTGAGTAAACTCCAAAATTGGTCCCTGGATTATTGGGTCGCTGACAGATTGGTCCATGAATTATGGAAATTGACAAATAGGTCCCCAAATTTTGCTGACGTTAGCCAAATTGGTCCTTCCGTGAAGTTGCCGTTTGGGAAGTTGCTGACGTGGTCGTTAACTGCTGACGTGGCACGTTAAGTGCCACGTCAACAGTTGGAAAACTGAAAAAGAAAAAAAAAACGCCACATGTGTTTTTCCTGCCACATAAGCATTATATTTAAAAAAAAAATATTTCATCTCTTCTTCAAATTGGTCCCTGAGTTCAATTTTTATCCCATTATTTTCAGTTCCCCTCTTTTCATCATCTTCAATCATTTTAGTCCCAAATCCTAAAAATAAAATTGTAAAATGTCCCAAAACTCTTCCAAACATTCCAATTTAGTCCTTAAAAGTATTAAAAACCCTAAAACCTAAAACTTAAACCCCAATCCCTAAACCCTAAAACCCTAAACTCTAAAACTTAAACCCCAAACCCTAAAATCCCAAACCCTAAAACTTAAACCCTAAAACCCTAAATCCTAAATCCCTAAACTTATTTTCTTAAAAAAATTGATTTTCCCCTAATCAAACACCAAACACACCCTAATTTCTTCATCTTCATCATCCTCAATCATCATCCTCACACTCCATCACACAGTTCATCATCTACCCTTCATTCTAGTTCGATCTTCATCTTGGAGATCAAGATGTGAACATGGATTTAACCTTTAAAAATACACAAATCTAACCTTTAAGGACCAAATACACACACACAAATCTGCGATTCCAGCTCAAGTCTCAATCTCCCACTCTGCGATTTCGCTCCGATTTTCTCTCCGATGAAAACAAAAAAAAATTGCAGATCGATTTAGGGTCGCGATGATGATGAGGGTTAGGGTGCGTGGGATTGGTCGGAGAGGGTGTTGGATTTCATCATCGCGATTTCATCATCATCCAAACAAATCACCGCCACCTTCCTTGTATCATCCATCATCTTCAATTCAGAAATCAAAAATCACAGAAAACGAAAACAAAAATCAAATCAGAAATCACTACGAAACCCTAAATCCATCTGCAATTTTTTTTCGTTTTCATCGGAGAGAAAATCGGAGCGAAATCGCAGAGTGGGAGATTGAGACTTGAGCTGGAATCGCAGATTTGTGTGTGTGTATTTGGTCCTTAAAGGTTAGATTTGTGTATTTTTAAAGGTTAAATCCCTGTTCACATCTTGATCTCCAAGATGAAGATTGAACTAGAATGAAGGGTAGATGATGAACTGTGTGATGGAGTGTGAGGATGATGATTGAGGATGATGAAGATGAAGAAATTAGGGTGTGTTTGGTGTTTGATTAGGGGAAAATCAATTTTTTTAAGAAAATAAGTTTAGGGGTTTAGGGATTTAGGATTTAGGGTTTTAGGGTTTAAGTTTTAGGGTTTAGGATTTTAGGGTTTAGGGTTTTAGGGTTTGGGGTTTAAGTTTTAGAGTTTTAGGGATTGGGGTTTAAGTTTTAGGGTTTTTAATACTTTTAAGGACTAAATTGGAATGTTTGGAAGAGTTTTGGGACACTTTACAATTTTATTTTTAGGATTTGGGACTAAAATGAATGAAGATGATGAAAAGAGGGGAATTGAAAATAATGGGATAAAAATTGAACTCGGGGACCAATTTGAAGAAGAGATGAAATGTTTTTTTTTTTAAATATTAATGCTTATGTGGCAGGAAATACACATGTGGCGTTTTTTTTTTTTTTTTCCAACTGCTGACATGGCACTTAACGTGCCACGTCAGCAGTTAACGGCCACGTCAGCGGCTTCCCAAACGGCAACTTCACGGAAGGACCAATTTGGCTAACGTTAGCAAAATTCGGGGACCTATTTGTCAATTTCCATAATTCAGGGACCAATCTGTCAGCGACCCAATAATTCAAGGACCAATTTGGGAGTTTACTCATTAAAACTTTATAGTCCTCTCCTCTATAATAATTGATGATGATACGGTGCGTTTAAAAGTTTTTTTTTTTATTCTTCTTCCTTCATCACTCCATTCTTATCTTGTTTCTCTCTCTCCATTTTCACGAACACAAGCATCTTTAGGTTTGTGAGCTGAACATCTCATTCTATCTCTGAAGCTTCAAGGTAAGAACGTTCAACCATAAATTTTTAGGTTTCGTTTGTTATCTGAATTGCTTGTTGTAAATTTTGGTTGAGTTAGTTTCTTGATATGCGGTGGAAATTTGCTTCTGAAATTCGAAAAAATAAGCCATTGTCTTTGATTCGCAGATGTTCCTTTTCTTTGTCCCTCTTTCTCGTCTCGTTGTTGACTGACTATAGGGCATTATCAAATCGACATGTTAAAGCTTCTCCATCGTGGTTCAATTGTTATACAGATTTCAGATATAGACAATGAGCTTAAATTTAGTGATTATTATAAAAAATAGATACCCATTTTGAAATCAAGGTTTTTGTATTGCTTGAGTAGACTCGTTCATCTTTTGCATTTCTATTCCCTTTAGGTGAATTAGTGACTGTTTCTGTATAAAAATACTAGCTTTTAATTTTATTTTAAGCTTGTTTTGGTCTTCTGTTGATTTTTTTTTTTCATTCGTTATTTGATCTCTAGCATCTGGATTTCTGAGCAGTCAGTGCATCTGTTATTGAATTTGGAACTGCCGCTGAACTGTCAAACTTTGATAAGTTGTGTCATATTTAATTTAGTGGGCTTATGTTCCTTAGATTCCCTGCCAGGCAGCAATGAATTATTGTATTTGAATATTCAGTGGAGGCATCAAGATAATTGGATGAAACGAAATTTCTTTCAGCACAACTTCATGTCTTTTAATGCTTTATTATGCAATTTCTGGTTTTCACATCCTAAAAGGTTGTTTCCATTAATGACCGAAGTATCATAAGGTAAAATAAGTCATGCGAACCACCTTGGACTTGGTTTGTCAAAAGCTTGAATTAGGCTTGGTTCATTTATTAAATGAACGACCTTGATCAGCATTTTGAGCTTATTTAGTTAAATGAGCAGAGCTTAAAATTTTGGTGTTTAGCCTTTCAACTTCACATGTGTGTCCTCACCTTTTATCAAGAGTTTACAAAGTCTTTAATCCTTAGCTTATGCGCTGCAATATTTAGCCTATGTGCAGAAACTACTCCTTCTCTGGCCTCTTAAAAATTTTGATGGTAATTACCCTTAAAACAGACTGAGCCTAAGTCTTGACTGGCTCCTGCAGTTTCAGGAAATTCAGATGCTGGGAAAAGCAAGAAAAGTTTCAGGGCGTGGAGAAGCTGTAGCAGCAAACTATGCTTTTGGTCCAGCTGAAGATGATATAATCATCAAGCACAGACTTCTCACCCGTACAACAACCACAAGGGGTGAGCCCCCACTGAAGAAGCTTCAGAAAAAGTTCACTTCTTTTGTCTCTGAGGTCGACAAGGAAGAGGATAACTATAATGACTGTGAAAAGCTTGCCAAAGCTTTCCTGCAGGAATTGGCCACGTTTGAGATTCCGCTTCTTAAGAGCAAGGCAATTGTTGAGGCCAATATTAGAGAGAAGGAAAATTTCAATGAGCTGAAAGATGAAATAAATAGGCAAATACTGCAAGCGCAGTCTGACATTGAAGATCTTAAGAAGCAGCTTGAAGAGAGTAAGATTGAGAGGCAGCACAAAGAGGAGTGTGAGGCTATTAGGAAATTGATAGCTATGCAACCACCAAGATCAGAGACACAGAAGCTTATAACAGAGTTAGAGAAAGAAATTATGGCATTAGATGCAGAGAATACAGCTGGTTCGAGATTGCTGGAACTTCGGAAGAAACAATTTGCTCTTTTGTTGCATGTGGTATGTGATAATTTGCTTATGTTACAACTGCCGATTGTTGTGTTCTTTTGGTACAGTGAAATATACACTTGGAGTTTGACCCTGTCCTGAATATGTTCAACGACATGTTTCAGATTGGGACAATGTCTCTTTGCCATTCTAAGAGTTTCTTGATAATTTTAGGATTGGAGTAAAATTCAAACTTAGTTTCTTGATTATACAGGTGCTGTTAGTTTAGTCCTTGGATATTTGAAATGATTGATTTAATTTTTCAAAATTCATTACTCGTTGCAATTTAGTCCCTTTAGGGATCGAGTTGTGTAGTGGTAAAGTGTTCATGGAAGGACTAATTTGCAAACCGAGTCATAAATTTTCAAGAATTAAATTAAGCATTTCAAAAAATCAACGGCTAAAATGATCACACCCATGTAATCTAAGGACTAAAATACTAGTTTGCTCTTTAGGATTGTTAGTAATTTAATCAGCTCTACCTTGCAGTCAACTCTCTGGCTGAGTATTTTAGCAATAAAGTATTGCTTATTATTGTTTACTTATTCTTCTTCTGCATCATTTGCACTACACTTTTATATGATATATTGGTCAAAACCTCATTTTGAACTATAGGGTGAATCCCATTTTGGTTCTTAAACTTTCTCATTTGTTCCACTGTTAGTCAAAAATAATATTCCATTTGGTTTTTGCCGTTATCACTGACCTGGACTATTAAGATGAACAATTTCTCCCTCATACGTGTCCTAGTAAGTGAGATAATGGCAGAAATCATACAAAATCATGTTTTGAACTAATGGTGGATGGTGGACAAATGAGAAAGTTTGAGGACCAAAACAGAAGAAAAAAGTTAAGGACCAAAACAGAATTCACCCTATAGATCGAGAATCAAAACAACGTTTTGACCTACGATATTTTGTTCATTTAGCTGCCCTTGGAAACTTTAGTTGTTTGCTCCATGAGAAAATTGCGGCTGACATATTTTTTGTGCTACTTAATTTTCTTGCAGGTGGATGAGTTGCAGAACACAATAGAGGAAGAACAGAAGAATATGATTGAGGAGATGAGAATGGCAACTGAGGAGCTTAAGAATGGTATGGAAGATGCAAGTGGGGGTTCAGAAGCTATGGCTGTTGACTAGCCAATGACTGGATTACATGTTTTAGTCCTCTTGTTGTAAGATCAGTGAATTATGATTTGTTATTCTATAGATGTAAATGTAATATCAGTGACATTTCTTTTAAGTTCTTCAGAAGAGAGGGTGTTTGGTAGCATTTACTCAATTTTGTTGCATTATGGATGGAATATTTGGTATTTTCAGATGGAGGAGAATGTCAGCAAAGAGAAGTGAGAATTTAATTACCATATTTGAGTCTAAATTTATCTTCTTTGCTAGAGTAGTCTCATCCATTATCATCAATCAGAGCATATTCATAAAAAGCTAAATATAAAGGACTACATTGAACTTAAGTCATCTGTGATTTACTCATTTACCTTACTGAAGTAGAAAACAGATTGAATATTTAGTGTTTGGCACGATGTTGAGAAAGTTTCAGTTTTGACTATTGAATATTAATATGTTGATATGATGCCTTTTAAAACAAACAGTTCATTTAAAAAAAAAAATCGAGTCTCTTATTTTATTTATTTTGATGCTCTAAAATACAACGAGGATACTTTTGAATTTAATTTATCAATAAAGTTGAGACAACTATGATCTTTAGTATAATATGCCTTAAGTATTGTTTTGATTATTCTTAATATTGATTCCCATAATTATTGTAGGATTTATAGGTTTATTTTGAAGTTATATTTCCTGTTACAATTTCCTGTTACAATTTTATTTATATATTTAATATTATTTCGTAACTGATAGAAAAGATAAATAAAAAGTAATTTTTTAAATTTTAAAAAAAATCTTTCTAAATGTGCATGTATCACATCATCAATGGTAAGTGAAGTTATAATACAAAGATAAATGAAATTATAATACCGCAGCAAATCCAAGCGTGAGCATCAATGGTATGACAAAAAGGGGCAGATTCTTCGACATTCAATCCATGCAAAACTTTAATTTTTAGCATTAAAATTATATGTTCTATAAACTCTATCAAATTCCTGATGATCTGAACTCGATATAAACACTGAGAAACTGGTGGCAGTCTCTATTCTTCAAATTCAGAATGCATTTAGCATTCAAATGAAGAGTACAGAAAGTTTTTACTTAGCTCTGATATCACTGAATAATTCAACTATCTTACAAGACAATAAAATAGCTATCAAGTTATAAAGCAAAACCCAGAGCCAAGAAAAGGAAAGGAAGTTGTCCTTCAAAAATCTCTGGCAGTGAGCTGTGTATATGTCACTCAAGCAGGAAGCCTCAATTTCTCATTGTTTTTCCAGCTGAATATAAGCAAGTGTTAGTGTTAATACACAGAAAATTATACAGATTGATAAGAGGACGTGCAATTTATGGGCTGGTCTACATTTCTTTTCAACTATGAAGCACGGACACACACACCGACACATAGACACTCAAAATTTTGAAATTACACGACACGCTCAAAATTTTAAAATTACATGACGCGACAAAACACTATTGTAATTCCAATAGTAGTCAGTAGACAAGAAATAAAGAGACAATTAAATATCCATAAATCTCGATAAAAATTTAAAACATTACAATATCTATTCGTGACATGTGTAAATTACTGTATCAGATGCGAAAAAATGATTTTAAATTCTGACACTCACAGACAAGAGTCAAGCACTTGATGTATTGCATCATACATGTACACTATCTCAAAATAAAGTGTCCGTACTTTCTAGCTTTTCAACTATAAAGCAAAGACATTTCTAAGTTCTAACTTTAAGCATGATGGTACCAGCAGTACCAAAACACACTGTTCTTGTATTTCCAACACTCATCAGTCAGTATCAAAATAATTGAGAAATATTTTTTAGACTTGAACATTTCTTGGATGTACAGCCTCGTTTTTTGTTTCTTCTTTTTTTTTTTCTCAATGGGTTTAGATTCCACATGTTGTAACATGTAACAGAGACACAACTGATAACTGTATATATATATATATATATATATATATTTAATTATTCAATGCCAGATAAAAGGAAAAGAAAACTCAGAGAAGACAGATAAAATGAGTACGTAGAAACTTAATCACAGTGATACACAAAACTTAAGTTTTTCTAATCTTTTGAAATATGAATAATTCGAATAATGTGACTTCACATATTTTGCTAAAGTAAGTTTTTGTTGAAATATTAATAAAGCAAAGTATTTTAGAATGTAGATCTGCTTTCATGTTGAATATGTAGTTACTGTTCCTGCCATTCAATCTGTGCCTTTGCAGTTTGCACCATATATTGAAACAAGGAGTTGAGAAAAAAGTAAAATAGGCTTCAACAAAAACCCGAGAAATAATGCAACGGATATATACCTCTTCATGTAGTAGTAGAAAAAGTCTGCATAAAGAGCAGTCTGAACTAGTCCTGAGATCCAAGCTGTATTTGGTGTTCAAAAGGCTCATCAGAAGCAATGGAAAAATATGGAGATACACTTCTTAAGGCCAACAACAAGGTCATACTTACGTATCCAGCGAATTTTGTGAATCTCTGTGAAGTAACGATAAATCCAATTGACAATGTACAAAGCTCGGTATGCACTGCAAGAACATTAAACAAAAAATGTTATCACATTCACTTAAAAACCAAAACATTATAAGTGTTGAATTTAGAACCCACTGTACTAGTACTGTCACTGGAAAGGCATCATTGATAGGTTAGATGAGATATACACTTTTTAACTGATTCACCACAGAATATCTTTTCATATTTTTGCTTTCTCATGCAGAACCTAGAATTTTCAGCATAGTTAACTGATAAGAATTAAGACGGCATCACATACCCAAGCAGAAATATATAGTTTCCAGTGAGGTTGTCTATATTCCTCGACCTTTGCAGTAATACCAACTGTGGTAGAATAGCTACTGCTTCAAGATATAACGAAAATGTCCACAATACCTACCAAAAAAGGCTAGATTAGAATTTAAAAAGTATGAAAGACACATAAATATCTGACAGATATTTTTTCCTTTAAGCAGTTTACAGGATTTGAAGAAAAAAGACAGAAAATGAATTACATGAAGGGGAAACAATAAAAGTAAAGCTATAAAATTTTATTCCAAGTGTCTTGTGCCAAGTGCTTATTTGTAAAGCTATAAATTACATGAAGTATAGCTCATATGTATTCCAAGTGCTTATTTGTAAGCCTTGACCTAGCAGGCACTATTGGCCTGGAACAACATTAATGAAAACATTTTTCTCAGAGCACCTGACTTAAAAACTCGCCAATGTTGGATACACAGCCTCTGACAACTTCATTTAGTTGCTTTATCGTGACACTAAAGCTCATGTTATGGTAAAATTCAAGTATCTACATATATTCAATATTAGTTCAGTTTTACAATAATTTAGATAACCCGGTTTGATGCAGTGTGTAAAAACAGAAAACAACTAAGTAATAGAAGCTTCTCACCTCAATTACAGTAAACTCGTTGTGAATCAGAAGAGCCAGTAAGATGCATATTAGAACAAGAAAAAAGTGCCTGAAAGTATCTTGATCCTTGTTGTATGTCTGCTTCACGACTTTATGGTATCTCATGTACCAGACTATACCAATTGAAGTTCCAATGAAAACCAGCTTCATAACAGCATTGTAGAAGGAATAATACTTTGTGAACAGATCAAGATATCGAGTAAGGAAAACAAGAACATAGAGTTCCTGAGTCTTAAGTGAAATCCCTGGGGCAAGTAATTGCAATGGTTAAATTTAGGTGAGGTGTCATAAAATCAGATGAGTGTACAAAATCATTCAAAGTCATGTCTAGCAAAAGAATGAAATAAAAAAATTTGCCTCTTGGTCAGAGCATAGTTCACAGCAACTTGGAACATGTTCCTTTTTAAATTGACATAAAAATGCATGAATCTAATTTATTTGAGTGATCAATGCAATATTCACAAGTAATATGCCAAGGAAATTAAAAGATATGCGGATTCACCTCTGTATAATCCACAAGTCGTAAGGTAATTATTTTCTAATATAAGATCGAGTGAAAACGTCATTTCAGGATCACAAGAAAACCAGAAAATGCATAAATTACATGAGCAGGAAAGTCCATGAAGTTTATTGAACAGGAATATCAATGATTTCAAATTGCAGTATCCTATTACTTAGTATCCTCAAATTTAACTAGAACAACAGTTTTTCCAGAACCCCAGATAAAAAGAAAAACGCAAGCCATAAATGAGCAGCACCCTATTGCAAAACGAGAAGGAGCTAAACCAGCTTCTAGAACAGAATACTTAATTGCATTTATTTACCTCTGTTTTTGCACTGACCCATGGAGACAATATCACACCAGAAGATAAAATCAAGTAAAAGCAATAACAATCAAAAAAGAAAACAACATAAAAAATGGAAACAACTAGAGACGAAGACAAAAAAAAAGAATGAAAATAGGAGAAATTGAAAGGAGAGAAACCTGCACAAGACTTGGTGGTACGAATCTTGAGGAAAAGAACGACAATGCTGAGAAGATGGGTGAAGTCACCGGCCAATCTGAACAAGTTCATCACTTTTATTTGTTAATCGCTGCTTACTGGTTTTGGATTATGGAGCTTTTCTCTTCTTCACTCTCGCTACCTTGTAGCTATATTTTTCTAAGTGGAAATGGCTATCCAGTTATTCTTATTGTTATTATTTTTCTTTTTTTCTTCTTCTAATAATTTCATTTCAAAAATTCATTTTGGTCCCTAAATTAGTAAATTATAAGATAAGTTTCATTTTGGTCTCGATAATGTTTTTTTTAGTCCTCAAACTTTTTTATTTATTTCAGCACTGTTTTTTTTATTATCTTTAACATGGATAGTTAAAATTGACGATTTCTCTCTCATATATTTCATAATAAGTAAGTCGGGGAAGGAAAAAATATTCCTTTTTAATCACAAACCAAATAATTCATGTGAAATAATTCATGTTTAGCTTAGAATTAACAACTAAAACTAAATAAAATTAGGATAGGGATAATGATGAAACAAGTGGAAAAGTATAAAGATCAAATGTCAAAACAGAATGAAAAATAGTTTAGAGACCAAAACAATATGGAAAATAGTTTAGGGGCTAAAAATAGAATTTATCTTATAATTCAGGGACTAAAATGATGTTTTGATTTATAAATATTGTTGTATTCAAATTTAGACGAGAAGACTAAAGACAGTAAGACCACCGCCTCACATCACTCATTTACTCACTGCCTTTGCCTTCTCTTTAAATTGGGATTTTTTTATGAAAACTCTCAAGAATTTTTCTTTTCTATATTTTTCTTTTTAATTTCTAAATAATATTAAATAATTTTTAAGATATAATAAGTAGTGACCAACTTTTCAAAATGACTTTCTTCTAAATCCTACCGTGAAAGCTTGTAATGTGGACCTGCCCATTGACTTGCAAAATTTTAAGTCTACATGTTTGTCTTTTTTACAATATTTGAATTATGACTCATGTTTGGTCAAATATATATATATATATATATATTTCATTAGGAAATAACTATAAAAAATAATCCTTAAGTGATGTGAAAATTATTAAAATAATACAAATATAATTTGAATTAATCAACCAGAAAAAAGTCTCAAAATAATAATAATTTTATTATATTTCTTTATATCGGTATTATAATTTTGAAAATCAAATTAGATTAACAAATTAATCTTGGATAGATATTTATAATGCGATTTTATTATTCTAACTTGCAGTGATAGTGTTTGAGATTCTTTTAAACTAAAATCTTTTACTAGAAACAATTCTTCTTATAAATAGTAATTGCTCTTTTCCCCTGTAATTGCTCTTTTTTGTAAATTTCCATACTTAAATTCATTTTATTTTTACTCGAGTAGCAAAGCCAACAAGTAAAATTTAAGAACCAATAAGTGTTAAGTATAGCAGTTTGGTGAGCTACACCTTAAGAAAAAAATCCAAGTTTGATCCCTAAAATCAATATTATTGGAAGGACTTTAACCGTTTCGTCTCTGAAGCCCGAATGAAATTAATTTTTATTTAAACTGTTATACGGAGAAGCGAAAATACCCATGATTTAACCGAAAAAAAAATTTAAGTGCCCAAATATGGGCATTTTGATCATTAGCTCAACCTCCTTTGTTAGCCATTTTCGAAAAGTATGGAATATATGAAAAATAATTTTATTACCTATTAGGATATAAGTCATATAAATCAAAATATGGATTAAAACAAAAATAAAATCTTTTAGTTTAGAGATCGTACTTTTCTAAAATTATTACTTCTAACTTGTTGAGCAAGTTACAAAAGTTACCGATTTCCCATTCATACACACGTAATTTCCATATATATATATATATATATACTATGTTGGTAAACCCTAATTCCAACATCAATCTTCATCTTCACCCACGGTACTGCAATTGGATCTCCATTAACAATGGCAAACTTTAGGGTTATTGTGATTGCATCTATATTGGGGCTTTTCTTTCTCTTCACCATATTTGGATCATCTTTTGTACAATTCATGAAACAAAAGCTTTTTTGGGCTCTTGCAATTGGCATTCCAGTGTTGTTCTACAAATTGGAATCAGTTTCATTGTTCATTGAGAAAGTGTTAGTGAGGTTTAATTTATCAAAGTCTTCTTCTTCTTCTTCCTCGTCTTCAAGACCAAAGGTAGTAAATCCAAAACAAAAGCGTGTGTCTCTAGCAACAACACCTCCAACACCATGGAATCTCCTTGTTCTCATTGTGGTATATCTTGTAATTGCTATTTGTCAATCTAGGATTCGTGATCACTTCAATGACTTATTCTATGGTAATTAGTGGATGTATGTATAGTTTATTGACTCAACTCTATCTATTTTGAGGGACTATACTGTATTTTACTTTTTCAGGGATCAAGGGATTAAATTGTTAATTTACTTTACTATTTTGTCAATTTAGTCCCCCACAAATTGTATTCTCAATTTAGTCTCTTCACAAAGTTTGGTAATTGAAGATATAATATCATTAGTTAATGATATATAATAAGGGCAAGATTTAAGTAAAGTTTCTATATTTTTATTATAACGTTCTACAATAAATGTTTAATATGTGACAAAAATTTTATGTATGATCAATCATAATAAACATTGAATATTAAAGGTATCTTTTTATATGATCAATCATAAAAAAAGAGAGTAAATTAAATTTGTGATTGGAAGAATCTGTCAAAGATATGAGAAATTGCTAACCTAAGTTTTTTTTTCCATATAATATTTATATAACACAAAAAAAGTTATTTCTATATCAACAAAAAAATATTTGTAAACAAAATCTATGAATTCTATATAAATCTTAAAAATAAAAAAAATCCTAATAGTGATGAACTTTAATAACAAAAAAAAATATGTTTGACAATTAATATGTCATTTTTTTTTTGTTCCCCAACAAGCCAAGAACTAATCCTCCGCGAATCGATGCTCCATTTAAGGGTCTGCTGCTGGCCTGCTGCATACACAAGGCGAGATTCGAACATCCGACCTTGCTTGGTTATTTAATATGTCATTTTATCAACTAATGATGTTATATCTTATATGTTCAGTTAATATTGTTGTAACTTTTCAAAATTCAAAGATGTTCTCCACAAAATCTAAAATTAAGAGAGAATTTATGTATTTTAAGTTTTTAACCTAAATTTTAAAAATAAGGAGCATGAAAGCTCACAAAGAACATTGACTGAATAAAGTTGATCACCAAAATGAACTAATAATGCTGAATCAATAGCCCTGATCACATACGCTTTTTAAGTGAATATAGTTAGAAATTCAGAACACTTATCCGTCAAATTTTAAAACTAGACTACCCCGATTTAAAATTCAAACAGCTTTAATACATATTATGATATTAGCCTTATGTTTTTGTACTTAAATATTAGACAAAACATTTTAGACTCAAAGTACTGAATATTAAAATTTGAGGTATTTTGAGGATTTTTCATAAAATATATGAAACTATATTGCACCACACATTATGTACAATTATTTTTCTAAAATTCAAAATAAATAAAATTATAACTAATTCATTATTTATTATATTGAATTTATGGCATTTAACTTTTTAATAATACGTATATAAATAATAATGACCAGTTTTACTACAATTCAACCATTGAACTTTAAACCATACCTCTACTAATTTGATGACTGATCTAATTTTTAAAACTTAAAAAATTTCACCCTATATTTCACCTCTCCTCATTATACTGATGAGCAAACTACAACAATCTAGATCGAGATCTGATACGTTTTACCATCATTAGTAATTTCTGTTTTTCTTCAGATTATCAAAAGCATCACCAGTTTCTCAAAATAATTCCTGGAAGAATCGATAATAAAAAATATATAATCCAAGTTTCGCAAGGAGATTATCTCGTGTCAGTGGTAAGAAAGCCTCCACATCGAAATAAGATGCAATTAACCAGATCATGAAAAACCTCACTAAACAAAAAAGATCAAAACTAACTTCATTTTACACAATAGTGTTACTTCTACTTGTACCAAACATGGCAAACAATATATATGAATAATCCAAGACTCTCAAGGGTTCCATATGCTTTTCTTTTCTGCGTTTTCTAATGTTTTATTCTCTGAGATTCCATGAATTGATGTTTGTCTACCTGATTGTCCCACTGCGTATAGATGAAACCTTGCAAATTCCTGCTGAAGTAGTGAGTGGAACATCTTTATAGCACGCAACTAATTCCTCATTGGTGTGTAGATCGACTTGCAATGTTTCCCATACCTTCTTCTTTGGGTTCAAGAGTTCATCGGGTTCACCTTCGTAACCCGGAAATGTAACTCGCTCGCCAATCTGAGCAGAACTGGGAGGGTCAACCAACTCAACCTGGAAGTGTGCAAAGTAATAGGAGAGTGAAATAACAGGGAGTGAATTAGTATTCTCCAACTCAGAAAATAAGCATTTTAAGGAAAACAGAAAAAAAAAATGAAGAATGAAAACTGTTCGTGCCAACATCAACAATAAGAGCAGCAGCAGCAGCAACAAAAATAAACATATGTAGTATGGCAATTTGAAAATAGATAGAATTGGAAACTCCATAAAATATGCATAATTTTTGGTCAATTGAAATAGTAGTTGACAATGGTAACATGCGTCCCAACTAACACCACAAGGAGCTCAGTTTACCAATTGTGAAGTCAGAGACTATTTGTGCAGAATCAGAAGGTAGAACTGTATCTGAGGTTCAATGGTCAATTCTGATTATTAATGCCAGTGAGATTATTAAGGCATGGAAATGATAACAAGACACATATGAATCTTGAAGTTCTCTACAGTTTTCTAGTCAACTGACAACATATGTAATTACATAATCGTTGTTAAGGTCTTAACATTTAAAGCAGTAACAAAACAGATCCAGACCCTGATATACAATTCAAACCACTATGTGCTTTCTTACCTGGGTATCATTTGAAGCAGCAAGAACCATCGCCTGTGATTTAATGCCTCGCATTGTAGCTGGCTTTAGGTTGCAAAGGACACAGACCTTCCGGTTCTGTAAAATGTTATAATTGTGAATGAACTAGTAGATAAATTGGGAGTAGTTAAGCTTACTATGACGTCAATATACTTCTCTAATTGACAATACCTGCATTTCCTCAAGTGGTATATACTTGACAAGGCCGCTGACAACAGTTCTGGTTTGTTCTTCACCCACATCAATCTCTTCTACATATAGTGAATCTGCATCAGGATGTTTTTTACAATTCTTTATAAGGCCAACACGAATGTCAAGCCTAGTTATGGTAATTGCTGGTTCAGCGGCAGCCTTGTTTTTGCCTACATTTGAAGATTTTGCAGTTTGTTTTTTCTTTCCATCACCATCTGTAACAGACAATAACCCAACTCTATAAGCAATCTTCCACAACTTTTTTTTTCTGATTAAAAACAAAATAAAGCCATGTGCTAAAACATTTCAGATAATAGCAATTAAACATTCCAAGCTTAAATCAGGGTTCACATATCTCGATTAATAGTTAATAACCAAGCTCAAGCTTGTGAGAAAAGTAGACAAAATAGTTTAAAGCCTCTTTATAATTCAAAATCTTATACAATGATAAGTTTGTGAGATACTGATCGAACACCAAACAATGTTAAATTAATATCAAATTCTGTAAATACAATATTCACATATGTACAATGTATCAACCCAGCCTCCATACCTACCAGACCTTTTACTATAATAAATTCCTCTGTTTTGAAAGCCCTTTATGACAAATTTAGAAAAAAAATGCCATGACTAATACAAAAATGATAGTTAAAATAAAACAACTACTAACGTAAGGGTACAAAAATTTATGTATGCAAGCAAAGGTTTAGAGGATCTGATGCACCACATGATGCGTAGTTCAAAATCATGCTTAAAAAATTAAATTGGATCTCACATGCATCAGAATGAAGCTAAGTATAACCAGCACTGTCATTTTGCTGCTATAGCAAGAAATGGGTTTACTGACATTTCTTAAAGTTTTTGCACACTCGTTTCAGAAAAGTGGAAGAAACAATGACATAGTGATATCATAAGAATTGTAATGTTGTGTTGTATTGGTTGACAAGTACTGAAATTCCAAAATTTTCAAGCTAATTAGGAAATAGTGGTATAGTATACGTCTATAGGTAAACTTTGCCAAAAATCAAATCAGACTCGGTGGTGAGGGCAGCGTCTTAAATGAATTTTCAGTAAACATCCTATGGTTTTAATATTCTCATTCCTTTCTCATTTCTCTCTGTATTTGAGTTTCAGAGGATAATATCCCATTCATTATTTATATTTCTCATCTTTCCTATAAGCAAATAACCTGAGACTTTTGTTTTCTTCAGTTGCTCGGCAACCTTTCCAGCCTCAGCCTCAGCCTCAGCCCGCACAATCCTATCTGCCTGACTTCCTGCAAACTTCTTCCTGTAGAACTCTACTTCCTCATCTTTCTGGTAAACAAAATTCAATCGATGAGTATGTTTAAAACAACCGCAGCACTACCCTCATATGTCAACTACTACACAAAGAGTATGAAGTATACCAGCTCCTTGAACAAAGGCTGAGGTGTTCCGATTTTATGACCAGCGCTGACAATTTCCCAAGGTTTTTTTACCATATCAATATCTCCTTTTTCATCACTTAGTGAAACATGCTCCTCAGGAGACAAATTTAGCTGCTTAAATACCTTCAATGCCCAAAAAGTGGTACCAAGAGTATCTTTCGATAAGCAATTGACATTAAAACAAAATCGTCCAGAAGTGCCATGAGATGTACAAAGAAGTTAATGTACCTCAAGCGAGAAAGATGGCATAAAAGGTTCCAACAAACATGCAAGAAGATATGCAATCCCAACTGCAGTCTTCATAACTAGGGCACAAAGAGGTTGGTTTCCCTTGTAAAGACGCCAAAATTCAGTTTCCTACAAAATTTGATAGAAAACAAATCCTGGTTAGATATCCATCCAACAACAATCGAGAATAAACAAAGACTAAATGTAGAGGGTAGGTCAAGAAGAACATAACATCCCAGAATGCTTAGCCATCTAGAAACAACCAAAAACAAACGAAGTTGCATGTATAAAGAGAAGAACGGGGGCTAATATAACATTCCACAAGTACCTGCAGATACCCGTTACCCTCACCGGATATGCTCATTGCAATTTTCAATCCTTGCTTTAGTTTAACCTTTAAAAATTGCAGAGAGATGTGATCAAAAAAGAGAAAAAACAAATAGATTCGAAAGGAATGGCAGGGCACTGCAGCTATACAATATAATGATTAGTCAAAAAGAGGGTAAGCAACCTTCTCCATTGCTTCTATATATTGATCCACATAAGCAGCAACTTTATCACCCAGTTTTTTGGTTGGTTCATGGGAGTCAGCTCTTAAATCATCAGGAATGGTGGGTATAACAGAACCATATCCTTGACCTTTATAAGACAAAGCAAGTGCCAAATGTTACTAGATAGCCCAAACAGGAAAAGTTAAAAGTTAAAGCATTTCTTGCTATGCAGAAAAGGAAATATTCAGAAGTCCAAAACTGAAGGGAAAGATAGAAGAGTATCAATATTAATATTTGTATGAACTATTAGTTTTGTTCATCAAAATACAAAGTTCTACGTACTAACTATAAGAAACCTTTCTTTAATTAATAACCAGAATATAATAGAAAAAAAGGAAGAATTATAATTTGTATATAAGAAAATCAGGAAGCAATAAAAAACATTTAAAATCCTATATTCAGTAATCAAGGACATATATTAGCCAGTTGTTCAATAACATAATTATAGTTCTCATGCTTCTGTTTTCAAGTGACTCAATGTAATTAATCAGTGGAGATTTCACGGACCAATGGTCCAATAAGTCAACCAACCTGAAGGTTTAGCAATAAAACTTAAAACACGGTTGATGAAGTTGCCCAGATTGTTCAGCAACTCACTGTTTAGCTTTGCTTGCAAGTCAGACCATGTAAATAAAGTATCTGATACCTACTTTGTGTGAGATCACATTCAAAATAGTTAGAATATACACAAACAAATTAGTAAAAGGAGAAATATCTCCTTTTTTTTTCTTGAGACAAATATATTACAGCAGAATAAATTATGAATTAGGAATAGGATTACCTCAGGCCTATTGGTTAGCAAGTAATATCTCCATACTTCAACTGGAATATTAGTATCTTTTGCATCATTACCAAAAACTCCAATGCCTTTGCTTTTGGAAAATTTCCCTATAAATTACAAAAGATAAATTTCAGTTTGTTAAATATGTTAAAAGCAGATGTTACGGAACAATAAACATTTCTGCTAGAGGCCAGCCACCCATCATTATGCATCATTCACAAATCACAACTACTTAATCAAAAACCATCACAAGACAGATAGCAAACCTGCTTCATAATTCAAGTATTCTGTAACACTGATAGTCTTCATTAAAGTCCAATTTTCACCAGTTCCAAGTAGAGTAGAAGGGAACATCACCTGAAAAAAGAGACAATCAAATGTGTAACAACTATTTGAGTCCAGACACCACAATGCAAATAGCCGCTATTACGAGATCCACATCCACTATACAGTATGGACATGATCCAAATCCAAATTCAAGCACAACAATAGAAAGTCTTTCAATTGAAAAAAAAATAGAAAAAGAAGTAACCAACAACTTACAGTGTGGAATGGCACATTATCTTTTCCCATAAACTGATACAATTCTACATTCTCTGGATTCTTCCACCACTTTTCCCACTCAGATGTGTAACATGAAGTGATTGAGACATATCCAATAGGTGCATCAAACCAGACATAGAAAACCTGAAAATTTTACTCATAAAATCATGAGTTAGCAAATAATGTAAAGCAGAAGCAAGTTTTAGAAAAAATAGTTGACCTTGTGAATACCCAAAAGAGAGGAGGAAAAACAGACCTTGTCACTATATTTCTCATGTGGAACTGGAACTCCCCACTTCAGATCCCTAGTTATACATCGTGGCTTTAATCCTTCCCTCAGCCATGAGTTTGTTGTCTGGATAGCATTCTGGCTCCACAATCCCACCACTGACATCTCATTGATGTATTTTTCCAATTTATCCTTCAACAGAGGGAGTTCGAGAAACAAGTGGTTTGTATCACGAATGCATGGAGCATTTTGACAAACCTGTCCAAGAAAAACTATGTAAGAAATCTCGCCCCAAAAGTTGTTTCGATTTCCCTTTGTCCACCAATGAAAATTATACAAGTCTAGAACAAGGCAAATATAGCAAAATGTGTTTGGAAAACTGATGTTGCAGTAAAAAGTATCTAGTATGCGAAAAAGGAAGAGCATTGTAAGAATAGAAAAGCAGAAAACTATTAGCATATACCGGAGAGAAATTAATTTCCGTAGTAAAGGGTTAATTTCCTTCCCTTTGCTCAGTTTTCACTTTTTCAGTAAATGATTAATAATTTCACATTTTCACTTTTGAGGTGATTGTTCTTATTTAAAGTCATACCACATTCAACATACAATTATGATCATCAAGTACCATCCACACCACCCTCTTTTTTGCCAGAGAAAGACTAGGTTCAGCAAATTTGGACTAGGAGACAGGCACAATGAGGGAAACAGATAGAATATGTATTGTTTAATGAAATCAAAATCAAATGAACGTTTGAAGTCAGAAACAAGTAAGGTGGGTAACAGCAATCAGCCCAACCCCATATGAAGCACAGAAATCTTGCACACAATATAATGGTAAACATTATTTCATCTAATTGAACTACAAATGAGAAAATGAGGCCTTAAACAATATATTAGAGGGGGAGGGCATTTGTACCTTGCACCTGGGACTAATCAACTCTGTTGGATTCAAAAGCTTCCCACACTTCTCACATTGATCTCCACGTGCAGAATCATACTCACACCCTGGAGTTGGGCAATTACCCTCCACAAGCCGATCAGCTAAGAACCTTTGGCATGTATCACAGTAAAGCTGCAATATGAAAGTTATACAAAGTAAAGCAACAAGTTTTAAACAGATCTTTTAACTCTTAATATCTACAAACAACAATTGAATCTTTAAACAAATAAAAATAGAAAGGAAAGGAACCAGCAACTAACAAGAAAATAATTAATTGGATTCATATTAGCCAAAGATGTTAGAGATAAGTACATACCTGCTGCATTGTGTTCTCTGAGAGGCAGTTGTTCTCCAATAGTTTCTTGAAGATTGCTTGACAAACTTCAGTTTGCTGTGGGGATGATGTCCGTCCAAATTCATCAAAATTTATATTGAACCAATTGTAAACCTCCTTATGAATCGCATGATATCTACAAATAAAAAAAGAGAAGGAAAATCATTGAAAAGTTTTCTTTACAAGTAAGTGAATTTTGTTCAATCATAAAACGTTCTAAAAGAAATAGAAATGAGAGGCAACAGACTTCGGGTCATTATTGCTTGTAAAAGAACCAGTCCAGACTAACAAACTCCGAAGTGTTGGCACAATATAATTCAAAGAAAATCAAATATATACTTGCAACGCTCCTTTGAGTTTTTGACTAGTATAATTGAGGGCCAGGGAATCTACAAGACTAATACCAATGTATGACTAAGCTAATAAACCAAAAGTGCAGTAATAATTGGAGCTTAGATATGAAAAAACTACTTGTCACAAATCTCTTTAGGAGAGCATTTCTCTTCCATAGCCTTGGTCTCTGTTGCTGTCCCATACTCATCGGTGCCACACATGTAAATGGCATTGTAGCCCCGAAGCCGGCAATATCGAGCAAAGACATCGGCACTCAACACGCCTGGTCAAAATCAAACCAACACATATGTTCATTTTCCAGCATGAACACAAACAATAGGAAAACCAAACAGGAGACAGATTTACAAAGAAACCGAATAAAAGCTCGCACATATCTTCTATTACACAGTGAGAAAACGCACCAAATCAAAAGGGATTCCTCAAAAACGCTCATAAAATTGACACAAATTAAACTTAAAGGATCCGGAAACATCAATAATATATATAGGGAGAGATAGAGATAAATGTGAATTTGTGAATAGTTAAATTTATTTTATTGCCAATTCACACTCATCCAAATGGTCATATCATTTTATTGCCAATTGCATCAATATTGACTCCAAGTAACATATCAGTGCATATGTCAAATTTATTTGCATACATAGTTAACAATTTGCTAGTTCAGTCTCTATAATTATACAAATAAATTCACGAGCCTTCAGAGTTATTTCATGTTCCCTTCACGGTTCTTTAAGATGAAAGAACCACCTAAGAATATTTATTTCAGTAAATTCCCAGGGTATGTATGGATAAAACTTAAAAGATAACAGAAGGAGAACCCTAAGAACTGTTTTGAGAATTGAGACAGATTAAATCAGCTATGTGACACTTGAAATGAGGGAAAAGAAGCACATGTAGAAGATGTAATCATCCATCTCCACAAGAATGGCAGGTGATTAAGCATACGTGATATACAAGGCTGGGAGGGGAAAAAACAATGAAATGTTATGATTAGTTACTTTGACAAAGGAAAACGAGTTTCTCATTTTTAACACTAGATACAACTGCAAGAACATAGGAACTACAGATAATCTGACCCAACAGCACTCACTCATTGCAGAAAGAAAGCCAAAGGCCTCTTTACCAAGTTCCAGGTCACGGTGGACCCCTATTTACAGCAAAAGGAAAACCAAACAAGAGACAGCTTTACAAAGAAACCGAATAAAAGCTCGCCCATTTCTTCAATTACACAATCAGAACACGCACCAAATCAAAAGGGATTCCTCAAAAACACTCACATTTCACCACACCATAAAATTGACACAAACTTAAAGGATCCCAACACATCCAAATATACATATAGGGAGAGAGGGAGAGAGGGAGAGAGAGAGCTGACAGCCAATGATGTTGCCGAGATGAGGGACATTGTTGACGTAAGGCAAGGCGCTGGTGATGAGAATGTTGCGCTTGTCGGGAAGAGGAAGCTTCCGAGATTTCCGATCCTCCGCGAGGCTTCCCATTTTGAGGTTTCACTCGGAGTGTTTAAAGATAAATAAAAAAAAAACCCCAAAAATCAGTTGCAATCTCTCCTCGGCACCCTCAAGCTTAAGCAAGTGGTCTACCTTTCTTGAATCACCTGCAGCAAGTAGTACTAAATAGCTTAAACTCATGTTTGATGTATCCACGCTATTATATTACATAGATTTATACTTATTAAATCAGTATGTAGCTTGCTGAATACATAAACCCAGAGGAATTCACTTTCATTAATCAAAATTGCATAAACTTGTACTATTCACAAGCACAGCCCACATTAGAAATGGCGATATCAGCTTCAGAGTCATAAAGTCCCTTAAAAAAACCCAAAAATGGGAAGGGCTGAAACTTCTCTCTAGAATCTAAGCCTTGCACATTTTGATTATTCAAAAAGGAAGACGACAGTTCAAGGAATCGGAATCGGAATCGGAATCAGAATCGCAATGGCAATCGTAGGAGAGAGAGATATCAGATCTTAGAATAAGAAGAGAAAGGGAAGGACGAGTACCTAGTTGGAACGAGAAGCAGAGAAGGAAGCAACGGAGAGCGCGCGTCACTGTTGCGAGAGAAGTGAGAGAAATTAGGGACTAAAGAGACAGATTACGGTGGCAAAGGGAGAGAAAGAAAGAATGGAAACGGAAAAGTCTCTATTCAATACGGTGACTTGGTCGACAAGTTTTGTGCTCTATGTATTCAGTTAACCTTTTTGTAACTGTTACTTTTAGATAACCCTATTTTGATCGTTTATGTATTAATTTGTTCTCAATTTCGTCCTCTTTATAAAAAAATTTCTCAAATTTGGTCTCTCACAAATACTTTTGTTATCAAAGTTAATCCTTTTATTTAATTTTTAATGAAGTTGATGATGTGACACTTTATGTTAGATAATAACATAAAGGCAGTCCCTCAATCATCATTTAACTACATATTAGCATTTCACAGTGTTAAATCATCAAGAGTGTTAAATTTTGGATGGAGAGATTAACGAAAACATTTGTGAGAGATTAAATTAAGAAAAAGAAAATTTAAGAAGGACTAAATTATAAAAAAGATAATATATGAGAGACCAAAACATGATTTTAGACTTTAGTAGTTACTTTTATAACAAAAAAAAAAAGATGAAACCTACTATTTGGTCCCTCCTTTTTCACTGTATCAACTATTTGGTTCCTGTAATTTTGAAATAGACTATTTGGTCCCTCAAAAATTAGAAATGCCAACTCGTTAATCCTTGCAGCCTATCTCCGTTACCAATACTAATAATTTGGCCGTTAAGTGCACAAGTAACATGTTAAATGTCACATATTTAACTATTTGGGACTACATAGAGTTTGAGATTTGGGAATAATTCAATAATTTGTGTCTTGTGGAAGTTTCACGTGTAATACAAATATTTGGGCCTGACTCAATTTTAGGTCTATTTAATTGTGTTTGTTGGTCTAGTTCGGTTAGTTTAGGTGATTTGAATGCCAAAGTGGCATTTAACGGTGTCATGTAAGTATTTAACGTCTGATAGTCGACGATTATGATAAATGAAAGACTAAATAGTTGACAATTATAATAAATGAGAGACTAAATAGTTGACAATTATGATAATTTGAATCCCAGAGTAGAATGCTTATATTTGCCCTTTAATTCGGAGAATATAATAATTTGATTATAATTTCATTATTCAGATTATAATTTTATTATAATTAATCTCGTTTATTTATAGATTATTTGAAAATTTAATTATAATTTAAAAAAATCGTTTATTATTAACACTTAATTTTTAATTTGGCCGAAATCAACACTTAATTATTAATATAATCTATAAACATATCTATAATTACTTATATTTTTGCTTTAAAATAAAATTACTTATATTTTTTTTTTGGTAGAATTCGGGCTTGAGGGAACAAAAAGCCCAAAAGCCAAACAAGAAACAGAAAAAACACAACAAAGACCCGAGCAACAAAACGCACAGCACGAGCCAACCAGACGAATAGGACTAGGGCAGACGGATTAACCTGCTATCCCAGCGCCAAATCTGTCGTAGTGAAGAAGATGAGCCAACCCTATCGGCGGCGCAGCTAGGCGATAAACACCCACCTCCTGTCGGGCGTCACAGGCCACGTTTGCTAAGAAATCGGCGCACGAATTCGTTTCCCTCCATCTATGTTCGATGGACCAGTGCTGGAAGAGACGAAGAATCGACCAAATCTCCGCCAAAATGCTTAAGATGTCGGAGATTGAAGGATTGCTACTTCGCACGGCGTTAACAAGCACCAAGGAGTCACACTCAATCTCGATGCATCTAACCCCAGTCTCCGCAGCAAGCCTCAACCCCTCGAGGAGTCCCCAAGATTCAGCCTTGAGGACTGAGAATGTGTATTAAAATTACTTATATTTTAATACACATTCAAATATATATAAAGGGTGTTTTAGTCATTTTATATTATTCTACCTACAATAATTTCTCTTGATCAATCATTTTTCGTCTAATTTTTTTAAACATTTTATTTTTTCTGAATTATTATAACTAAATTTCTAATTTTAATTATTTTCAATGTTTAATAAAATAATAATTATTTATTTTTATTTATATATTAATTAATATTATATTCTTATTATTAAAAATAATTTTGATCTCTCTTTAAAAATAAATTCAACTAAAATATTTAAACATTTAATTTTAAATAACGGTTCACGACTATTTTGGAACAACTCGATATGTTTTCAACTTTTATTTTTTCTATGAGGAACTGATACGTCAACTTGGTAAAAATTAGATGGTCCAAAAATTAATTTTTTGCCTAAAATTTCTTTTGACAAAATTAAATAATTATAATCGTAATATAGAAAAAGTATGAGATAGAAGATGACTGTTATTTTAACTCAAGCACCAAATCGTTCATGATTTTAATCTTATATGAACCAATCAACTCGTATTTTTTTATTTAACACAAGAAAAGAAAAAATTCTATTTTTTGTAAAATTGGATAAATATAATCATAATATAGAGAAAGTACAATATGGATAATGACCGTTATTTTAATTCATGGACCAAATCGTTCACCATTTTAATATTTTTGAACCAACCGTTTAGCGAATAATTCGTGGAGTTGATACAAAATTAAGGATCAAAAAGTAAGTTTCATCTAAAGTTTATTTTAACTATATTATAATGATGGCATGTATATTTATCAAGTAATACAATCTATTATAAAAAACTACCGGATGTAGTTTTTTTAATAATAAGATTATTCCAAATTTTAATGCAAAAAATTCAATTAATTAAAAATCAACTTTAAATATGAGTCTAGTTTTTAAGTTAGTTTCTCATGTATTCATGTGAATAAATTGAATTGTTTAAGTTAGATTTTTAAAAGTTGATTTTTAATCATATTTAGGGACAATTCAAATTATTCACATGAATACATTCAAATAATCATAGAGTAAAATAATTTTACGGTCCCTGATTTATATACTCGCTGACAGATAGGTCCCTGAATTTTACCCATTGTACTAGCCGGTCCCCGAATTTTGCAAACGCTGCACTAATTGGTCCCTCCGTCATATTGGCGTTACAAAAATGTTGATGTGGCCATAACGGACGCTAATGTGTCCCGTTATGCGCTGACGTGTCCCGTTATGGCCACGTCAGCACCCGTTATTTTTTTTTAAAAAAAAAGAGCTGCCACGTCATAAAATAGCGACACATCAGCATTTCCTCATTGTAGTTATAGGTCCCTGACCAATTTTTATTCCATTATTCTCAATTCCCCCTCATTTTCATCATTTTCATTCATTTTAGTCCCAAATCCTCAAAATAAAATTATGAAGTGTCCCAAAACTTTTCCAAACATTCCAATTTAGTCCTTAAAAATATTTAAAACCCTAAACTCTAAAACCCCAAACCCTAAAACTTCAAACCCTAAACTCTAAAAAAAAGTCTGAGTTGAACAATTAGGCCCTTGACCCATCTTTATCTAAAAAAAAACGTACATGTGGTTTGGCCTGATTTCGTATTACTCTGTGTGGTTTAAAACATCTCACATTGGGTACCTGTGTCTTTTGACGTTACCCACATTAAGTACTTGAACTTTTTTTTTTTTTCCGTTAGAATTTAGACGGAATAAGCATATGACTCAGTGAAAAATCAAATTTTGGTCCAGGAACTATGGAATAAGTTTAATTTTTGTCCTAAAACTATTTTTTATTTCATTTTGGTCCTAAAACTTTCATCCTCCTTCATCTCCATTTCCATCCCTCTCTCTCTTCTTCTTCTTCTTCACTCTTCGGACCACCGCCGCCGTCTCCAGGTTCATCATCATCATCATCATCATCTCTTCTTCCTCTCACAATCTTCAGATTTTTTTTAGAGTTTAGGGTTTTAGAGTTTTAGGGTTTAGTGTTTGGGGTTTTAGAGTTTAGGGTTTTAAATATTTTTAAGGACTAAATTGGAATGTTTGGAAGAGTTTTGGGACACTTTATAATTTTATTTTGAGGATTTGGGACTAAAATGAATGCAAATGATGAAAAAGAAGGGGAATTGAGAATAATGGAATAAAAATGGGTTAGAGACCTATAAATGCAATGAGAAAATGTGATGAATGCTGAAAGTTCCAAGAGTTTTGGGATACTTTACAATTTTATTTTTAGGATTTGGGACTAAAATGAATGAAGAAGATGAAAAAGATGAAGAAGAGGATTAAAAAAGAGTTTTAGGGGATTTAGGGGTTTTGGGACCAAATTGCAAGAGAGTAGTTTTAAGGTTTTAGGGTTTTAGAGTTTAGGGTTTTAAATATTTTTTAAGGACTAAATTGAAATATTTGGAAGAGTTTTGGGGCACTTTACAATTTTATTTTGAGGATTTGGGACTAAAATGAATGAAGATGAGGAAAAAGAGGGGGAATTGAGAATAAGTGGCTGGATCAATTAAGGGACCGCAAAGTACACTGGCCAAAACGCAGGGACCGGAAAATACACTACAACAATGCTGATGTGTCTCTATTTATCTATGTGGCACAAATTTTTTTTTTCAACATAAGGGGATCTACGTGGCGATAACGGGACACGTCAGCACATAACGGGACACATCAGCGTCCGTTATGGCCACGTCAGCATTTTTGTAACGCCAATATGACGGAGGGACCAATTAGTGCAGCGTTTGCAAAATTTGGGGACCGGCTAGTACAATGGGTAAAATTCAGGGACCTATCTGTCAGCGAGTGCATAAATCAGGGACCGGAAAGTTATTTTACTCAATAATCATATTTAAAAAATTCAACTTTCGTCTAGTTTTTAAGTTAGTTTCTCATGTTTACGGCCAAAAAAAAAAGTTAGTTTCTCATGTATTCATGTGTCACACCTTACATTTAAAGGTAAAATATAAAAACGTACATGTGGTTCGGCTCGATTTCACATCACTGCTGTGTAGTTTAAAACGTCTCACTTTGGATGCAAGGATCCTCTATAGTGCCACTATACTGTAGTGCAGAGAGAGAAAGACACAGGTTAGAGAAAGAAAGTGTCAGTCCACTGTAGAGCTGTCAAAGTGGGTCAACCCAACTCACACGGGTTGGCTCACCACGGGTTACGAGTTATATGGGTTGGCTCACTCGAGCTAGAATATTTGGTGAGTCAGGATTTCGCCAACCCGGCTCACCAAGCTGGTGAGTTGGGTTGGCTCACTTAACCCACTAAAATTTTTATTTTTTTTCTTAAATTTCAAAGTATATTTTATTTTTGCAACCTGTTTTTTTTCTTGTAAATACATGATACATTATAATTTAATAATTTATACATATTTACAACGTACATATACTATAAGAATTGGAATTAAGGGAGCATTTGGGAGTGAGAGAAGAAGAATGAAAGAGGGTGGATGTGTGTTTTAGGAAGAGGAAGAGAAGAGTTGTTTAGGTCCTAGTGCGGCTGTGCAATTTTGAAAGAGGAAAAGATGAGTAGATTATGTTTTAGGTTTAAAATTTAAGTTAGTGAACTAAATTTTTAGTTTTTATTTTTTAAAATTCAATTTATTTTTATTTAGGTGGGTTGGTGAGTCAACCCACCAACTCGTCAGGTTAGCTCACCATGGCTCGCGTGTTAGGCGAGTCACCCACGTGGGCCAAAATCATTGGTGAGCCGGGATTTTATCAACCCGACTCACCTTTTTGGTGGGTTAAACGGGTCCAACCCGTGGGTTGGAACCCGTTTTGACGGCTCTAATCGACTGACACTTTTCTCTCTATAACCTGTGTCTTTCTCTCTCTGCATTACAGTGTAGTGCTACTATAGAGAATCCATTCTGCTCACTTTGGGTACCTGAGATATGTGCCGTTTAGCAACTAGGGTACATGTGTTAGTTCCATTAATTTTAATAGAAAATGCTGACGTGACGTAATCTTAGCCATCGATTTCCAATGTATCTTAGCCGTCGATTTCTATTGCATCTTAATCGTTGGATTCTCTTGCATCTTAGTCGTTGATTTTCACTCAAAGGTTAAAATCTCATTTTTGGTTTTCAAACTATGGAATAAGTTTCATTTTGGCCATAAAAGCTATTTTTTATTTCATTTTTGTCCTTAAACTTTCACATTTTTTCTATTTTGATCTCCAAAATGTGATTTTATCGCAATTTTAACTGTTATTCTTAATTCAACTACAAATTTATCTCCAATTTATAATTGATCTTCAAAATATAATTTTATCCTTGGCCCATCTTATCTCATTATTCTCAACTTCCCCCTCTTTTTCATCATTTTCATTCATTTTAATCCCAAATCATCAAAATAAAATTGTAAAGTGTCATAAAACTCTTCCAAACATTCCAATTTAATCCTTAATCCAAGAATCTTTCGGGGACTAAATTGATACGTAAGGACTAAATTGAAATCAAACAAAATATTTAAAACTCTAAACCCTAAATCCTAAACCCTAACCCCTAAGCCCTAAAACCCTAAAACCTAGCCAAACACTCTCTTCATCATCATCTTCTTCCCATAAACTTAACAACCCCTCATTCCTCATACAAATTTCAAATTCTACCCAACAAATCAAATCAGAAATAATCAGAATTTTACTATCTTCATCATCATCATCATCATCAAATTCTACTCAACAAACCCCAAATCACATACATTGATACACACACACACACACATATATATATATACGACGACAGACGATGATGATGCAGACAACGACGGCAGACGATGCAGATGCAGACGACGACGGCAGACGATGGTGATGCAGACGACGACGACAGACGATGATGATGTAGATGACGACGACGATGATCTTGATGACGAAGGAGAGAGAGAGAGAGAGAGAGAGAGAGAGAGAGAGAGAGAGAGTGAGGATGAGGAAGAGGAAGAGGACATCAGAGGAGAGAGAGCTTGAGCGAATGATGAAATGGTTAGAAAAGTGAAGAAGAAGACAAAGAGACGTGGGAGGATGAAGAGAAATTTATGTTTTTGTGCAAATTCAATTGAAGTTTCAATTTCTGTTTTTTTCTTACATTTTGATCCTTTATAAAAAGAAAAGGACCTTAAAAAATTGTTTTAGGACCAAAATGAAACTTATCACATAGTTTGTGGACCAAAATTTGATTTTTCACTGAGTCACAAGCATATTCCATCTAAATTCTAACGAAAAAAAGTTTAAGTACTTAACGTGGATAACGTCAAAACACATAGGTACTCAAAGTGAGATGTTTTAAACCACACAACAGTGATATGAAATTGGGCCAAATCACTGGTACGTTTTTTGTATTTTACCCTACATTTAATGTATATACTATTTTCTAAAAGAAATATGCATAGTATACTTTGATTTGATTCGGATTAACCATGTGTCAAACACTCAAACTCGAATTATTCGAGTTTGAACTATTTTAAATCAAACAAAATCATTCATCAATTGATTTAATTTGGTTTTTGCGTCGATTTAATTTGATTTAATTAGTTAGTTCAGTTAAATGGAGTTCTTTCAATTTTTAATATCCTTATGTTATTTATAAATATTCTAACCATAAATGTTATATTAATATTTAGAATGAGACCAATTATACGCAACATGATTAAAAGATATAAGGTTAATTATGCAATCTAACCCAAAAATATTTATGGGACAAAAAGTATAACATAGGACCAAATTTGTAAGCTTAACAAAAGATATGGGACTAAAAATGCAACAAAGAAAGTTATGGGACTAAATTGAGACCTGAACAAAAATTATAGGACCAAAATTACACTTTGTCCTTTTTATTATATATTACTACTTACAATCATAGAAAATGAAATAAGAGAAACGTACTATGCCAACTTGTTGGTTGCCTTCTACTATTTTATTTTTTAAAATAATATAAAGGACTATAAATTTGTTTAATTTTCTCTCACTATTATTTTTTTTCTATATATTTTATGTCCAAATCTTATTTAATTATATATAAAACTTTAGAGAACAACTATCAAATGTTCAAAAATCATATAATATAGTCCAGTATAAGATATGAGATTAGTAGCTAACTATGTAGTTAGAGTACATATTTAAATAAGATCAAATATATGCTTTAATAGATATTCTTTAAAAATATTTAAAATATATATAACTAAAGTAATTAAGGATTTATTACATTTTTTTTCTTAAAATAGTTTTATTTTTTAAGGAAAAATGGAAAAGCAACGAACCTATATATGCTTTAATAGATTTTCTTTAAAAATATTTAAAATATATATAATTAAAGTAATTAAGGATTTATTACTTTTTTTTCTTAAAATAGTTTTATTTTTTAAGAAAAAAGGGAAAAGCAATGAACCTCAAGTTTGTGGGTGTTTGCAATGAAGTTGTGGTTGAGCTCTAAGATACGCTTGGGGTTTAATTGTGATATTTCGTTTCTACATCTTCTTTTTTTTTTTTTTTTTTTT